>OMLB01017516.1:0-10209 GCA_900302555.1 Myripristis jacobus
AAGCAGGTCGGGAAAGGTTACGGCAAGAAACATGGAGCGGGGCAGTGAAAAAGACAAAAAGAATCTTGCTTTTTAATTATTTTATTAAGAGCCTTGATGCTATTAAATGCCCCAGATACATTCACCCTATAGTTCCCAATTAGACTTGACAGTTGCTGCATTACCAACAATAAATATAGCAAAGGGCTGCGCCTCAGGCCAGGAAAGACCCCTAACTATGACCCTCATGTTTAATGATGAAAACAAGCAAACGCACACTCTGCCTCTCTCAAACACACATGCATGCATGTGCACACCCAAGCATGGGCACGTTTGTGCGCGCGCACACACGCTCTCTCTCTCTCTCTCTCTCTCTCACACACACACTCCTCCCTGTGCCATAGCTCCTTCTTACTTGTTTTCAAAAACACAAGCACATTAGCGGCCAGCTAAAAACACTCTCTTTTACTCATTTTGGGCATCTCAATCAATGTTACTGTTAGGGGTTAGTGTAATGTGCATTTTTTTTTTAAATCAATACTGCTGTTTCTAAATATGTGATAATACACCGTGATGCACATGTTTCAATCAATCCAACTGTTTTTAAGTACTTGAAACCCATTGTGGCACACAGTGTTTTCATGCAGTCAGATTTGCTGCTTTTGCTGTATTATTCTGGTGCCTGTTTATTCTGTGAAAGGCAAGCATACTGAGTTACATTTGGACAAAAATAATTTTAAAAAATAACAGCACTATACAAAAACACTTGAACATGAAATAACACCTGACCATTCAGAAGGTAACATTTCAACATTTATTATCTGACTGAGATGACACTAAAGTGTGAAGGCAACATATTGCACCAAAACTTGTTTCCCCTAAAACACCTTCCCTGTATGGAGCCTCTTTTCTGTAATTTTTTAAAAAATGTTTTCTTTTTTAATTTTTTTGCACATTGCGTTCCTAATACTCCCTTTTCAAATGACATAAATGGATTTTAAATTGATTTCAAACATTAAAAACCTTTCATTGCATTACAAAGAATCGTAGTAGGCTGCTAAATATAACCCACTTTGTGGCCTTGTAGTGAATGGAGATTTGCTGGGATCTTATCTGTCTATTGATTCTTCAATATTCTGATTCAGACTATGAATATGTTTACTTAATTACTGCTAACCTCTCAAAGCATCAACACATACAACTAAGGGAAACAAGATTTTTTAGGGGACACAAATTTTGACTCAAAAACACATCTTCCAGTGGCTTACAGTACTGTCAGCATGTCAATAAATGACATCATAGGATTTTAATTGGAAAAATGCTAAAAATACAGTATTTCCACAAGCAACAAGTGTTTGTTTGTTATATTTTTGTGTAAAAAGGTGGAACAACACGGGGCCTAACAACAGGCTCATGTTTACTGTGGTTATGCCACAGCTCTCTTTGTGATTTGCATGTTTGCAGCTTTTAATACATTTTCTGGCAGAGAGACTGTTTCACTCCACCTCATTTCAACTCATCAAAACACAAGAGTGCTGCAGCTTTTAGGAAAACTAATGTGGATGACTTTCTTATGGTGACGGAATAGTGATGTGGAGTAAGTTTGAAGTGTGGAAACCAATGGCTGGATAAAAGGGAGGGAAAATGATATCTGAATGATATATTAAGTTTTAAAATACGACTGCTTACTTTGGGAAAAGATTAGCAGAAATGTGAAGTATATACACCTTGTAGATATTATGCTTAACATGCAAAATCATTTGTGCTGTCCTTTAACTTTTGCATGTGACAAAATAGTATGTCCAGTTTATGCTACTAACCCTTTGTAGCAGAGGAATATAATCTGTGTGCAATTCACTCCCACAACACGAAATGCTTCTGCCAGAAATCGCGTTCATTTCAACAAGTATTGAGAAACTGTGTTGTGGTGTGCAATGACTTATTCTAAACCTTTACAGGCACATTAACTCACTACAGCTGTAATAAAAAAAATGGAGGCATCAAATGAGAGGCAAACATGTCAAGGTCGTACAATCTGGTATTCACAGAGTCTGTGTGCAGTAAGCACACGGTCATTCTCCTCACTGTACTGTTACAGTACAGTTAATTTCGCACATGCATACAGGTACACAAAGGCATGCGCACGCACACGCCACGCACGCACACACTCGCCCTCTCACAGGCAACTCTCCAGGCAAAGCTATTCAGCCAGAGAGTACTACAGCTTTCCATTGGCAAAGGCTCCCTCTTGGAACTGAGGGATGAAGCTCTTGAAGTAGGCTCTGAGAGAGAGAGAGAGAGAGAGAGAGAGAGGGAGAGGGAGAGGGAGAGGGTGAGGGAGAGAGTATCAAAATGTGACAATCAGAACTCAAATTCAAAATGTCATGTGGCCAGTCACAGCCTCAGTGTGCATCCAAGTGCTGTTTACTTGCTAAAAACACAAATCGACATAGATAAGTGCTCATGTTAACACTTGTGGGGCAAATATGAACAGAAATAACGCAAGAAGCATAACATCCGACCCTTTGTGAGGCTTTTTCAGTGGGATAATTAAAAACAACCAGACAAATAAGTAAAGAAGTAAACGAAAAAAGAGATGATACATTGCCTGTCTGCGGCGGACCAGATCTCTGAACGGATCTTTCATCTATTTACAGTCGTTATTAACCTTATGGATGAGATTTACACCGGCCATGCAAAGAGCAGAGTGGCACTCAGGACACAGACGACGCCTATAGATTTACTCTAATGGGGTCACGCCCGATTCTGTGTAATGAGGGTGGAATGAAATGGCTGAATGATATCAAGCAAATGGCCGAGGTACAGCCCAGTGCAGACAATAACCCCCCTATCAAATCCATAGAATATAATACACCGCATTACTCTTGATACATGACATTAAGTTGGCTGATGACTTAGAGCTTCATGAGGTTAAATAACAACAGCCTTGAGATGCAGTATTAGGACTTAAAAACTTGTGACGGATGCCAACATTTAGGGTCTGATTCTGGTTATTAACAGCAATATTACCAGCACCAACATGACTAATACTGAATATTTCTGTGGTAAGGTAGACATGCCCTTTGCACGTTATTCCTCACATTTATCTGACAATGAGTAACTGTTATAACTATGGGCTGTTGACTTTAGCCACCACCAGAGCCAAAAATGAGCCTAAAACCCACATTATAAAATCATAAAATGCAAACAATGCCGCTGTAACTTTGGGTTTGTTTGCTCACTTGAGCTGAAACTCTGCATCGTGTCAAAGGTTTTTAGCCACTCTAAGGCTCTTAAATGTCTTCCAAATGTATGGTATAGTTTCATTAAAAAAAAAAAAAAAACATCATTCTTCACTTCTGTAAATAACGCATGATTTTATTGGATTTTAGCTTGTAAACCACAATTTCAATCATTGATTTTATTCAGCACTTCGAGCCAAAATTTATATCAATTAAATATACATGTAAGAGATGTAAGAGATTCCCTTTTTTCTTTTGAAAAGTGAAAAAATTACTTCACTATAATTCATTCTCTGATAAAAATACCCAATAAGAATGAAACCAGTCCAAAGTCCCTGCCAAGTGTGAATGCATTTCCTATCGATTCAGGCAGAGCGATTCCTTCTATTTTTTCCCTGTAGCAGATTGATTCAGTTGAAATGGAAGAATTCATGATGGATGCATTGATGCACTGACTGAATCCCTAACTGACTCTGACGGGTCCACTTACTTGGCCCTCTTGGCCATCTCGTTGCCGTCCCAGCGTGGGCTATAGGGATACGACTTCTGCACCTGAGAATAGAGCTGGCCGCTGTTGGTGAAGTGGTAGACAGACTGGAAGGTCAGAGTGGGCTGATCCCTGGGGAAGTACAGCGGGAGGTCCACTGATAGAAAGAGAGGAGAGAGAGAGAGAGGGAGAGAGAGAGGGAGAGGCTATTAAAATAACTGCAGCACCGATGATGTGAGCAGATCAATAAAAACTGGCCCCAGCATGTTTGTGTCTAAGAGTTATGAGTGTGTGTGACAGCTAGACAGGGAATGGTGACAGCTGGAGGGGTGGGGGGGTGATAGTGAGTGTGTGTGTGTGTTTTGTGATGCTCGTACCGTGGACCAGGAAGCAAAAGTCTTTCCACATGAGCAGAAGGGTGAGCTTTGTGAACCCCTCAGCATCGTACTCCACCACACCCCTGCCAAAACACACAACAGCAATATATCACTGGATGTCATTTCCCACCTGCGGACTTTCTTTTACACACGCAGAGGCAGTCACTGATGCGATGACAGGATGACAGGCTGACACGTGGTGATAGACGAGTTCTTTTGATAGTCGACTCACATGCCAAAGTGGCTGAGGAAGGCAGCGATGTACTCCCTCCTCTTGTGATAGCCTTGGATCACGTACTGCACCTGGAGAGAGACACACAGTGCAGCGGTTGCTACAGACAGAGGCATAGGAAAAAGAAACAGGAAAAAACAGGATTTGGACACCATCAGTTGCTCCACGAGACTGCTACTGTCTTAGCACTGCACAAAGGTTGTCTGACATGACGCTGGAAGATGATCTGAGTTAAAACATGAGAAATAAAAGCGCTATAGATATAGATCCATGGTGACTCAACCAATATGACTCTACCAACTATACCTTTCTCTTCAGCAGAGAGGTATCTTTGCCAGTTCAGCTCTATTTCACAGTTTACAGCAGTGATTCTCAATTGGCGGGTCATGGTCACCAGAGAGGTGGTTGGAAAAAAAAACAGGAGCTCAAAAGAAAGAAAAATGTAAAAAAGATGAAACAAAACAAAAAAGAAACAAACAAAAATAAATAAATAAAAGTGTTTAAAAATGGAAAAAGAAATTGTCCATAAAAAAATACATTTATGCAGTGTTATGGAGTGATTTCATATTCTTGTTTAGACAAGACAAGACTACTACAAGACCATCCAAAAAAAATCTTCAGTGGACAAAGTAGCAGTTTTCAAACACTTAGGTATTAGGTAAGAAATAAAGGGAACTTCACTGAGCTTTAGGAAAGTCTGTGTATTACAGAATTGTGGATCACTGCATTTTTGTTTTGCAATCTTCAATACTGAATACTGAATACTTCCGGACGAATGTGGAGCCTGAGGCTACAGCCGTTGAGAACTACTGGCTTACAGTGAACAGAATATCTGCACAAATTCATCAGAAATAGATGATTTCTGTTTGAAAATAGCTAATCAAGGTTGTATAACTGTACGTGAGCAGCAAAGGGAAATGGACACTTGGAAATGATCGGTTTATGGATGTGATAGCCAGTTATGCGTGAAAGCATATGCAATGAAAAGTGTCTTCGTCATGTTGACCCTGTTCTGTTAAACAGAACGGACATGCATGTGGATCAAAGTTACTGTGAGCTGCAAGTGCAAGGAATGTAATGCAACTCATGGAAATGAAACAAAATAGCATTTTAAAAACGGCAAATTATTGTGTTCATCTTACATTTTAACTACCCAGATATACCCGAATGTGAAGACCACTGTTTAGTTTTATATCATCAAAAGACTCAAAATCATAAAATAAGCCCATTGCTTGCGTGTCTACAACTGAGTCAACAGAAATAAATTTTTATTGTTTAAGATTTATCTTAAACAACAAGACTTTTTAGGAACTTGCCAGTGCTTGGTGAAGAGTGACAAGACTTACAATGCATTTTAACTGTTCCAAGAGCTTTCATAATTGTTTTTAATTAGAAAAAATGACTACCTTGGCTTTCTTTCAACACATTAGTTTGAAAACATTTAGAATCCATTTGAAAAGCAAAAAAACCAAGATGAACTTGACTTCCAAGCCCAATTTCGTGTTGCCTTCACGTCAGATGGGAGGAACTGTCAGATCAGCTTGATGGTTAAAATCAACAGTTGTCTGGAAGTGTTTGGGTGTTATAACTTGTATGAAGCTGTCAGAAACACACCTACTCTCTGTAATGATATAATAACATAATACTCATGTGTATTACAAAGGTGTGCCACTGTCCTAACCCGGCTGCTTGCTGATTTGACCTCATTTTGCAGCTAATCCTTGTATGTAAGATCCTGCCTTAATGCTGGCTATTTAGCACTAGCAGGCATAGCACACCTCTGCAATTAGCTTTGGTGATAATATGGACAGTATTTGTCCAAAATACATAAAACCACGAGTGACTGATTCAGCTAGAATTTAGGCTGATGAAACATGACAACCCCAAAATTCAAACACCCCTCTGACTGTAATCCCACAACCTCTGCAGGTTCAAATCTACACAAACAAATAGACAAGCTCTCCTCTTGTGAACACATGACCAACGTGTGTTTAGTGCGTGTTGACAGGTGTGATTAACTATTATCTTTAAGTCCTAGGAGGAGAAGCTCGGGGCTCGTTTGACTGCTGAGCGTCCTGGGCAGGTGAGAAGGCCTGCGGTCAGCTGGCCAGCCAGCCTGCACCATGAAGGTGACCGGCTGCATCGGCCTAGCCGGGCTAAACCTTAGCACGATGCTGATTGAGCATGGCATCAGAGCCAGGCTATAGAAACCGGCCTGGCTCCATCTAGATTATTTGATATCACACACATGAAAAACATCATAACCACATCAGTCTTAAAGAAAAATTGAAAACCTTTAAAACCTTGGATTGGCAATATTATATCGCCTTTATGGTGCCATTGTGCTGTTTTATGTTGGATTGTTTTATTCCGAAACTAACAAGCTAAAGGTTAATCTGCTGACGTCACTGGCAGTTACTCTCAATACAGCTACAATTACATTTATTAAGAAAAAATCATGTTTGTTAATGTTTTAGGGAGAATTTCCTTTATTAGACATCCAAACTATTTTGGAAAAACACAAATAATGTGAAATTCTACACCTTTGTGGAGATTTTTTTCTCATTATATTTGAATTGGCGTTTCATGTCGCTGCAAATTGGACTGAACAGTATGAATCAGAATGTGCACGCCTGTATGTTTCATCTTATGACAAGGTGGCCCAGTAGTATGCGTTTTAGTCATTCATACCATCTCAAAAACCCTCTCTGGTAACACTGTGAGGTTCATTTGAGGACAGGATGTATCATGGATGGTGCTGGAGACAGCCTTGCTTTACCTACTACTGCTGTATGGTTGTGATTACTCATTGCAACCATGTATGAATGACAGCAGTTTCTGAAAGGGGAAAGTAGTAATCTCTGATACACACAGTCATGTGTGACTGGTCTCATCTCGGCAAGAGCTCTTAAACACAGGCTCGCGTGTGCACACACACACGATGTGACTCACACTCCTATTCACTATTCAGTTTTGTTTACATGGGACAGTGGGGGAGGCAATTTAGCTTTCTCAAAAGCAGCAGGGCCACATACTCGAAAGGCGTTGTTTGTTTAGTTACTGTGTGTGTCTGTCAGAGGAACTGTGGATCACTGATCCTACACACCCACACTGAGGGAAGGATCCCCCACCCCTTTTGCCCGCCCCCATTGTCATGGCAATATGAAGCGAAGCCACTCCATTGGCTGCCTGGAGGTTGGAGAGATGAAAGACAGGTGATCTTGCTCTGCAGGTATTCAAGTTGCCCGCACCCATGACTCCTCGCCCGCGCATCCATTTATTGTGTTTGTGCATGTGTCCCCGGGGGAATGTGATGCAATACGACCGGAAGTGCTTCCTGCTGTGTTATTAAGAAAACTCTCCTCTCTGTCACTTGTGCACGCAATCATTCACGCCTCCTCCAAGTTTCATATTTCATATGGCGCTTGATGATCCATTACCCAATTTCAATTTCTAAATCCATGCTGTTTGGTATTAATGATCGTATCTAATGGCTGTGAATATCAAAACATTGCAAAGAGTTTTATTTCAGTTAAAATCTGCATTGTAAAAAAACCTCACATCCATGATTTGAGAGACAATACACATTTGTTTCAATTCTGACTGACACATTTTAACCTAATCTTAAAATGCGATCTGCATCCGGGTATCTTATCTGGATGAGAAAAAACACACATTAATGCCGGGTGTAAACACACACAGTAAGCAACTGGAATGTGGTTAGATCTGTCTGCGGAGGTGGCGTGGCTCGCACTGCAATCGGATCTCAGCCAGAGCCAGCCAGGTGTAAATGCAATCTGGACTGTGTGCTCATATTAATGAGAAAGTCCCGCCCACAGGATGGAAGCGTCTTGAGTCACTCTGAAGTTTGCCATCCACTCAAATACGCTGACAAATTCTGGCACGATCCTCTCCCACCAGTCATCGGTCCTTTGCCTCCTCCATAGAGAAGCAGTCGCTGTGGCGGCGTTCACATGTCATCTTTCCTGTTGCTTAGTGTGAAAGAGTCGTAAATGGCGACCCTCGCTGCCTCAACTCAAAAGTCAACAGAGGCTCTACAGTTCCACGTTTATTGATACTACAACTGCCATTTTTTATTGTGTGGACAATGATTTCTCCATGCCAACTTGCCTGTTTTGCACAGCGCTTACAAAAAAGAGAACTGTTCACACTGCAGACAGAATGAAACAACAAGAACACAAGAGTACCAGAAAAATGTAAATGCAAAGGTGCGATCAGAGTTTGATAGCAGGTTTGGATTCAGACTGTTTTCGAATACCATGTGTAAACGGGGCCAAAGTAAATACAATGGTACTAATTGCTTTTTATTGGAATGGCAATGAGCTCTAGAGAGCACAAAACAGATCAGCTTAGAGAACAGCAAGAGCCTTCATAATTTATTATTATTAATTATTCTCTTTTTGCAGCCATATAGAGAATTTTCCTATCTCGCTCTCACTTTCAGGTCAAATGAGTAAGTGCAATGATTAGTAAGGATGAATAATGACTGAACCCAGCTGAAGCCTTTCCTTGTGTGTGCTGATTGTGTTGCCAGAAACATCACATCAGAAAGAGATTGCAGGATTAAAACAAGGTGGGTTCCAAAAAAAAACAAAAAACAAAAAACAAAAAAACCCTTTTAGGCCTATCTGCTGGGGTGATGCAATCAACAAGTGCTGCAGTCATCCTAACAGAATCATAATCAGCCAGTCATAGCTTTTAATAATAACATGGGAGAGCCACAACATGTCTCATTCAAACAAAGGGAGGCAAGTTAGTCATTCAAGCCATATAATGCAACAAATGCGGGGCAATAAATCCAGTGTGCCTCACCTTCACCTGCTCTGTGTCCCAAAATCTGAGGTCACTGTAGCTGTGTGAATACTGTGAGAAATGGGGGCCGAGAATTTATCGAGAATTTACCCAATTTATCATTATTACTGGACCTGTCTTGTTTTCTCTAACTGACATTGTCATTGTTATTCTGTGTTTATTTCTTCATTCATGGTTCACCTGTGCTCTCTCTCGCTTTCTTCTAATAAGCTTGTGCCTGTTGTGGTTTCATCTCCTTGCTTCACCTGTGTTTTCTTCCTTGTGGCTCACATGACCTTGACTCTCCACATACCAGTCAGGATGAGTGCCACACCTGACTATATCTCTTCCTTCATCGTTCTCGTGGTTTATTCGCCGTTTGCCTGAAGAAGACCTTCCGTGGTTCAAACACTTCATGGACATGTTGTTCTACGTGTCTTGTTGTTCTACATTTCTGCAAACCACTGTGTTGTGTGTGGATTACTTCAGTAAAACCTAATTTTATACTTGGCCGCTCCCTCTTTCTCTCTGTTTTTTTTGTTGCATTGTGATTGTTTCCAGCCTTTTTGAGCTTTTTAAAGACAGCGCCTTCCCGGTTACAAATTAAGCAAGAGCTACAGGCAGGTCATTAACGGCTAATAACCTCAGCAGGTACATTTTATTTTAATCTTACAATTTGAGAAATGGTGATTTTCGTAACAGCAGTTGGCACGCGCTGACATGCAGCGCTTCGATTGGTTTGACTATTTAGTATACCGCACGGCACCAACACCCCCGGGTGAAATCATTTGGTGAAACTGGGTGTTTGGGTGGAGGAGGGGCAAGATATGTCTTGCACTGTGCAATTAATAGTTCGTACTTGCGAACAAAAACAATGATGCAAACAAGCAGTTTTTTTTCAGCTCTTCTCCATCTGCTATTCCCTCTACTGTTCAACATGCGGCCTCCCTGACCCTGGAATAGTTGAGCCTCGCTGGAGGGTGAGGTGGGGGAAGCGGCTCCGACCATGCTGCGCTCAAACAACCACAGGCGTGGAGGTCAGGCAGGGACGAGCGTGCAGGGGGTGAGTGAGGGTGAGGG
>OMLB01017519.1:12502-22938 GCA_900302555.1 Myripristis jacobus
TTACATATAAATAAATATGAATAAATTATTTATAATATTTCTATTTATGTTGAACAGAGCCAGGAGCCTGCTGCTGCTCATGCTGGCTCACTGGAGAGGCTCCGCTCGGTTTAAACGGAGCAGAGCGTTCATTAATGTCATTAGTAACACCTGTGTTTACCTGCTCTTTCACGTCAGAAACATATTTGCACATACAAGGAATTGAACTTAAGCTGTTCCACCCTACAAAGTGTTTCACTCAAGGCAACCCCCTCATTAAATCTTGATGAGATGAGAATAATTAAATTTAAAGATGCGCAGCGTTGGCAAAAACACCAAAATCCAAAAGCAGAGAGCCAGACGCCGTGCCTGTGGTTTAAGACCAAAAAAAAATAAAATTCCTTCTGTGTAATTTCCAAATACTGTCAGTCCCACGGAGCCTGTGTTGGGTTTCAGTCAGAGCGAGGCACACGGCCATTAGCGCCTAATTATATGCATGAAGAGGATACGTGTTGTGTTACCGAGGAATTGATTGGCTCAGCGGAGAGATAGAGTTACAGGCCTGATCGCAATTATAGGAGATGATGGGATGGCGGCGGTGGGGTGGGGAGGGGAGTTGTAATTACAGAGAGACACAAAGACAAGACCTTCATCCAGAAAGCCTGGAGCTCCCCGGCTCGTTCTCAGATAAGGAAGCTCTCCCGTAGTTTTCTGGTGTTTTTGGATCATTAAAAACTTTTAAAGACTAAAACTTCAAAAATCAGATAAATCAGATTGTTTAAGTCAGGGCCAACGATCCTCTCTCTCTCTCTCTCTGGTGTCCATCACAGTAAAGCAACATCAAGACACCCTGTTTTATCTGTAATTCATTGCAGTTTCATCAGTTTTATGCCATTTTCATATCATAAATTTGTTCTCAGTCTCAGTAAATTAGCCCCAGAGAATATAAGCAGGTGTTTTAGCGGCGAAGAGGGAAATCGAGTTACAAGACGTAGGGCTACAGCAGCATTTGTACACATGGCATTTTCTATAAATGGTGCTAAAATGTGGAAAAATTTGCCCATGAGATACAACTAAAGAAAGATATTTTTAAAAACGAATCTAAAAGTTAAATGCTGGGTCAAATCTAATCAGATGTGGACTCACTTGCTCGAGAAATGCATGCACTTTGTGATATTGTTAAATATTTCTATAGGCTATCTTAAAAGGCATGTACTTTTAGCGTGTGATGCTTCGGTTGTTGCTGTTTGTTTAAAAGCCAAACTCGGAACTAGAGTTTGAATATAGCAAGAGCTACAAACTCTATGTGCGATACATCTTTTGTATTTTCATTGTGAAATATCATTTTGTCATTTGCACCATCACAATCAAATGAACAGGTAAATAAATGCTGCTTAGAATGAATGGGACACTTCTCACTTCACTTTGTTCCTCGTTGTTTTCTTGTTTTTGGATGTAACCTGCCCTCTCTTGTCCCGTGGGTGCGTCTCCGTCTTCTTGCAGAGATCAGCTCCATCAAGCAGGCGAGGGAGCAGCAGGTGGCCCAGGCCCGGAGGCAGGCCATGCCCGTGGTGGGTGACATGAGGCCCCTGGCCGACGCCTTGCCCGAGCTCTCCCAGCTCATGGGCCCCACCGCCACGGCCTCCACATCACGCCGCAAGAACCGCAAAAACACAGCGTAAGTGTCGAGGCGACTGTCGAGGCTTTCGGAGAGAGCGCGTCTGTCTCACACATTCAAACATCTGGACGCATATCGCTACGGCTTCATCCCGGTTGACTCTGCGCCAGCGTAATGCCATACCTGCCCGTCACGCTTTAGTTTTTGTTTGGACACCACTGGGGCCCCTCTGCTCCCGAATTACACGGGACGCCTTGGCCTCTCAGTCATGTAATCTGACAGTGTGTCCTCCCTTCCTGCCTTCACAGACGTGATTCCTTTTACGAAGCATGGCCAGGCATTTGTGTGGCTTGTGTTCCTCTACACTCGCATCTTCAGTCTGCTGTCAGAATTAGTAATTTAATATTGTCTCCACTAGAAGAGAAGATGGTGATTTCACTACTTAGCGTCGCCCGGGGTAATGAAGCGTGCCAGAAGGGTTTGTGTTGGCTGGAGGATTGCAGCTCCGTCTCGTCTGTCAGGACTATCAGGCTTCGGCACACAATCCTCAGTGTTGTAGTGAAGCACAGATTTAAGACTTTTAAGATGCCAATTTAACATCGTAACGCGTCCAAGCTGGTTTGCTCAGACTGACAAACCGCAGGCAGGTGACTGTAAAGGTGCATTGTGCGGATTACCGAACGGCGGAGGGGATTTTTACGTGATTGACGGAGAGAGGGACGGGCTTGGCAAAGACGAGCCTCCTGATTTGATGGAAAAGCCGCAAGTTCTCTTCACGGACCATTTGACAAGCAGCCTAAATCACGTCAGTCTCAGCCTTGCTCTGTGGATTTTTTCAACTATCCACCCTCGGGCTGGAGTCACACATGCCTCCAGTATGGACAGAACCAAACATCACCTTATCTTTGACTTAACAGCACGATATTGTTATTGTAGGGACGACTATTGGTGCGAAAACACAGATGATATCTAGTCTTATGTCATGATATCGACATAATATCAATATATCGCCCAGTCCTTCCTCCAAACCTGGTTCAGTGCTTCTTCATCCAGGCTGTATGACACATTAAATCAATTCAGCAATACAGTTTACCTCTTTTTTGTCTATTTAGCTGGCCAGGTACACCTCCAGCCTCATTTTCAGCCAGCCCTGCTCAGGTGGTCTGGCAATAATGGGCAAAAAAAATATGCTAGACTGCTAAAGACGTGGCTGCACAAAGACACAATTTCACTGGATGTTTGTCATTTCTTGGGGTTTCAAGCCAAAGAAGCCGTTGCCGAGAAAAATAATTGCAGAAGAACCACCGCGATTTCAAAGATTTAGCCATGCAAGCCAATCATGGAGTGAGCCGCAGCAAATGAGTATAATAAGGTACAATTTGACAGAGTGGACTTTGGTTTCACGGTGTGATTGACTGCCAAACGGCCACTTTGGAGCCTCAGTTTACTGGTGAAGACACCAGACTGGAAAAATAATGGAGAATAGAGTGAATGCAGCTTTGACTGGTGTGTTTTGGTTCCTGCCTGGTTCAGGGCAGTGAAAAACACGAATCAGAATGGAGGAAACCTGTTAAAATTCACTTACTAGAATGTATGTAATCAACAAAAACTGTCAACAGCATATAATCGAAAATGAGATGACATTATTTGAACCTTTTTTGATTGTTTTTGTAATTTTTCAACCATGTTTTTTTCATATAAAAGCCCTAAATATGAGAGAGTTAATTGGGGCCAGTCGGTGGCCTCAATTAACCGGGTCAGAGTTCCCGCTACAGAGGATCGATTGATTGCTTTTGCTGGCCCCCACCGCTCGCACCAGAGCCCTGCTGGGAGCCAGAGAAAACGCGGGGCTCTCTCTTCGTCTGCCAATGTCAAGCTCTGCGTCTTGTCCCCCGGTGTTGTTACAGGCCACGGCGGTATTCGCGGTGTAATTTCTGAATCACTCCTCGGCTGAACTCCCGGAGGCCCCCCCGTTTGTCCTCTGTGAACCTCTGGAAACGTACGCAGCCCCGCAACGCGCTCTGGGTTCACCTTTTGCGGCGGTTCCCACGACTTTTATTACAGCCACACAGATTTAGATGGACCTTCACATGTGCTGGATTTGAAGCGGTTTCACAGCGCATATGCTGGAGGTGGATGGTGATAAATTGCTCTGCAGAACAACAGGTGTGTGTTTGGTCCTCTGTGTATCCTGTAAATGACCCTGCTTCTCTCTCCTCTCTTCTTCCTCCAGGCCGGTGAAGAAGAAGCCCGAGCCGACTGATTTCAGCCTGATGAAACAGTCACAGAAACGCAAACTCCTGTAAGAGGCCTTTTCCCCTCTGGTTTGTCTTTACTCCTAATTAAAGGTCCCGTGAAGTCACAGCTCCCACATATACACACATCTGTGATAGTGAATACAATCCCGACAATACACTCCCCTTGACAGTGTGTGTGACACCGCTGCAGTGGACTGTCAGCTTAAATAGTTTGAGATAAGCGATGGTGTGTGGGAGCTTTAGTCTCTTTAGTCGACTTTATAGAGCGCACACAGCTCAGATGTGTCGTTAAAGGAAGATTCAACTGTGAAACCCGTCAAGACTGTAGAATAGGGGTGTAAAACCAAACCGTTCAATACACACCACACCCTACAAAGTGCAGTGTTACACACACGTCCACTGTGTGAGGGACATCTAACAACACACTCACTGATGAGTTCATGAAGATGCTGAAAGTTTAAATAGACTTTTGCTTTTGAAGGAATATTTTTGATGTCATTTTTTTTCTCAAATCTCTAAATGGAAAAAAAAATGTTATTTTTGACGGCAATGGTAGTTTTTTCCTCCTTATCTACAAAACAAGCCAAACCAAACTCAAAACCACAATACAAACTGAACCGTGGGTTTATCACACCGTTACACCGCGACTGTTGAAACACAGATGTCTTTTTTACCTCGCTGTGGTGATGTCTTGTTGTTTTCCAGTTAAATTTCCTCACACAACGTAATTCACAACGTAATTCTGCGGCAGAAGAGTTGTATCGGGAAGGCGGGGCAGCCCAACTGCACTCCTGTCCCACCACCGGCGCAGTGGAGGATCTTGGGAAACAGTGTTTTCTGGTTTCTGACAACAAATCTTCGCCAGATTTCTTCACCCTCTTTGTATTAAATCATTACATGGTGCATTTTTATTGTAATCAGTATACATGGCTATACATATACAAAACTATGAGGGTTGAAACTTCCCTTAAGCTGCAGTTTATTCCAGCAAAGTGTTATAATACGTTACGGGACATAATTTTGCTTTGGTCAGAAAAAAATAAAGTATCAACACAATCAACAGGAGAGATGCGGGCAACCTGAGCCGTAAACAGCAGACGGAGGGACATATTTGTTTTGGAAATGACTCGTTTTGCAAGGAATCTGATGCCGCTGTGATGCAACCGGTTTGTGGTGGAAACTGCTGACGGGCAGCAGGATGCAAACTGGAAAACACAAGTGACAGGGCCTTTATTAATCCTGTCATTGCACTGTGCGCACATTACCTAACTTCATTAATGTCCTCATTTGATTAATATATCATGATGTTTAAGGTGAGACATCACACAGTCTGAGTGTCTCTTATTAATTCGTTTAAATTGTACGTAACGGACACTAAACCCACCTAAGCTCAGATTATCAGCCCTTTTGTTGGAACTGAGTTTACTGGCTGACATGATCAGAATACATTGATGATTTCAAGTGGAACCAAATTGGTTTAATTGATGTGAGGGTATTTGAGAAAGAACATGAATATGATTATTGCCAATTTGCTCATGCTGATGGTGGTTTAGCCTGTGAAAATGACCATTTAGAGCTCATAAATCATCCGCCTTTTTATTTAACCTTGTGTGAGTGGTCGTGATCATAAACCAGATTGGTCCAGTTCCACTTCCAGTTTGTTTTCCAGTTTGTTTTTTATCACAGTTACAGTGTTAAAGGTTTTTACCAACCCACAATTCACAAAACACTAAACGACACAACATATGACCTAAACCCTCATAACAGACAGGGAAGAAAAAAAAAAAAACACAAAATCCCCAAAGGCCAATTGGAGGGAAAATGCTCAATTCAAATGTCTTTAAGTTGATTTGATTTGCAAACAACAGAGTAAGTTTCAGTTTTATTTAGATAAACATGAAGGCTGGGATTTATCAGTCGTTTTGAAATGCTCACCACCGGAGAGAGACAGTATTATTCTCTGACTTCATTTTGTTTGCAGGGAAATGGAGAGCAGCCGGTTTAGCGACGCCGTGAAGAGCCTCGCCGCCAAGACGAATCCCCTGGCCGACATCGGCGAGCAGCTGAGGAAGAGGATGAGGCAGGAGGAAGAGCAGGACCCCAGCTAACGCCGGCAGCAGGACTCAGTGAGACCGCGAGGCTCCTAGAGACTGAACCAAGCCCCGCTCCGTACTACTGTCCATGATTTGAACGGGGGGACACCTCCACCCGGTCCACTCTTGCTTTACAGGGACGGGACCCCGTAATTTGCACCCCTGTCACTCGTCTCAACCTGGCGGAGAGACGCACCGGGTTGACGGGCGACGCTCCACGATCCCAGCCCGCAGCATCACGGGAGAAAGGTGCAACGAGTGGCCGTGTAAAAACAGTAGATGTGGAAAGTGTGCTTGGGCTTTTTTTTTCTTTTTTTTTTTTTTGTAGTAAAAGCTTACAAACGCCGAGGAGGTCTATCACATGAGATACCCGAGGCAACATTAAATTGTGCTATATTCAGTTTTTTTTCTGTGTCTGATTTGTTTTTGCACGTCACAGTTTACATTTGCGATGGTTCACACTCATAACACTCACATCACCATTTCTGCTCTTATGTAAGAAACTGGAAACCCCACCCCACCTTGTTATGATGCGGTCAAGAAAGATGAACGCCACTCAATTCTCAAAATAATAGAAATGCCTCAGGAGTTCAGGATAACTCTTTCACTCCATCATAACCCAAAATACAAGAGCACTTCACTCCATTGTTGATGTTTTTGTGCACAATTGACACCAAAACATTAGATTCAAGACAGACATGCAAAAGTGCTCCATTAACTCTCGGGGTTATTAGTCTCGGCGTGAACCTGAGGGGTTTCATCTTTCCTCAGGCTCGTCTCTGACATCAGTCAACAAAGTGGTGTGCCCTCGCCTTTCAGCGGATTCACATTTGAGGTGTTAAAGTACCCGTTTCATTTTGGGAGATTAAACATTTCTTTTCTTGTTATTTTCCTGTTTGAATTGGAATGTAGATCCGGCAGGAAACCTTTACTTAGTAACCTTGCGCCAAGAAGAAACAACCTGATACTCTAACAAATAACTGTATTTACATTTAAAAAAAAATAGTTACTGAAACCTGTTTATTACATGGATGCAATCCAGTTTGTTGGCATTTTTTTCTTTGCTAAAAGTTATTTTGGGAGGTATGTAGGCATGATGGAGGTGAATGGAGAAATATGAGTGTGTGATGCCTTTTTCACAGCAGCCAGTCTGACATGAAACAACAGGTAAACTAACACTGATGACATTAATGAAGCTTCTGCTCCATTTCTGTGCAATGGAGCCCCGTTGCTGTGCATGTTGGACCTCCGTCAGTGTCTTCAGCAACACCCGTGTTTACCTGCTGTCTCATGTCCGAGTGGCTGCTGCAGAAACGGGCTCGGACACACACCTTTGGCTTGACCGTTTCCCAGCTGCGGTTTGTCAGCTGTCCAGGAAGACAGGAACCACCGCGAAAGCACATCCAGAGAGGAGAACTGCTGGCCTGATGTTTGTGGACCGCTGATGGAAAGAGCGTGTGCCCTGGTGTCGGGTGAGCCCTCCATGTTCAACATCGAGATCAGGATTAGGTAACACATTACGAGCAGCGAGTAGCCTCACATCCTCACAGGGTAAAATGGTAGGGTTGTGGTGCTAGGCCCTTCTAGTTTAGGGTAACAAACAAAGACAAAAACATAAAGACAATAAATAGGAAGACTGGTGATTGAACTGAAAAACTATGGCTGTAACATTACTCCAAAATACAAGCCAGATTGAAAAGACATGTCTTTAGTTCCCTTTTAAAAATACCAAGCAAGCTTGCCATTCTGATATCCAGTGGGGGGTGTTCCTCAGTTTACGGTTATAAAAACTCAAAGGAGCCTCACGTGGACTTTTATGGGACACATTGGGAACATTGAAGCTGGGTTGAACATAAAAAATGAAAGAACATCTGATGTATGGTGCAGCGAGGTCATTTGAAGCTTCATAACCAAGTATAGGAACTTTAACATCAATTCTGCAAGATCCAGCTTTCAAGACTTCAGCGGGAAAACCAAACCTCAAGAAATCCAATCCAGATCACTCAGAGCGAGATAATTACAGACCCAAAAATTGTCTTGAATCAACTGCTTGTTCGTTTAACCAACAAGGGTGTTTCAGAGAGGCTCCAATCTGGTTTCCGAGCAAACCACAGCACTGAGACGTGCAGCAGGTAAGCATCACAGCACAGCATATCCTTACGCCCCTCTCGGGTGGAGCTAAGACGGGCGAAAGAACAGAGGATGTCCACACTGAGAAACGATAAAGGAGTGTGTCTGCATCTCTACATCATACACTGCACGTTAGACACACGTTGTCTTCAAGCCCCCGGCCCCTGCTATGATTAGATTTGAGGTAAGAAAAACCTAATCAATAGAAGATGCAGTGCTGGCTGGGCCCATTAGGACTCATTAATAATGAATACAGGGGGAAGAGTGCAGTGTCAAATTAAGAGTAATTAGAGCTTGTTGGCTGCCTTCTATATATACAGTATGTATAGACAAGTCAATGCATTGCTTTGCTGCAGCCAGCGTTGGCTTCCCTTACATGCCGTGTAAAAGTCAGATGAGCAAATAGCTGCAGCGTGTAAAGTGGAGGTAGAAAATAAGATCTGGTTTTACTTCCATCTTCCATGACAAACTGAGGCTAAGCTGTCTGTCTGTCTGTCAGCACAGGCCGGGGACATTCATTCATTTTTTGTCTTTTGTTTTTTTTAACGATTTGGATGTTAAGTGATACGCTGCGCCTTGTGAATGTCCCACATTCCTGCGCTGGCGTTCGAGTCCAGTCAGACTTGACAGAGACACTCAGGCTCGTCTCCGGCTGATCCCCGGTGACAGCCGAGGATGAGGAGGCTCAGCGACCCGGAGTAAACACAGGAGACGGGGGAGGAAGGGGATTAAAGGGCCGTGCTGGAACAAGTCTCCAGACAGGCAGAGGAACTCGTCCAACTCACGCCGAAACTGGGAATCTAGACAAAAACTCCTGCCCGTGAAATAGATCACACTTGAGGCTGCACCTATGTTAAGTCAGTGGTTCAGTGGCATGGGAGAGAGAGAGGAGATGATCACTGACTAATATTTCATACTTAATTTACACCTTTCCAGTCATGCAACACTTTCTGTCTAACAGAGGCTAGAACGGGTGATCAAATATGTTCATGTTGTTTTATTTTGAGTATGATGTCCCTATTTTGAGATTTCCTACGTTTATAGATTTTCGACCCAGAACACAGCGGTACGACATTATCCTTGTGACTACAGGGTGATGTTAGAGGAAAATGGCCACTACAATTGTGTTGTAGTGGCCAAGTAAGGGCTTGATTTATGTCCAAAGCTCTAAAAGTAGGCAAACTAGACTGGATAGTGCATATGTAAAACAGGAGGGAAGTTTATTTAGCGCATGTCAAGTGTGAAGACATACAAAACATATGAATTGTGTTTTCCTATTGTTTGTATTTTTGGCCACACAGCTTTGTTCATGGAAACTGACAGTCTGCCTTGTTAAGACTGTTTGGGCTGGGCTTCTGCTGATGAAGATACATCGATATCAGACCTCCCATCTGAGGAGATTTTTGTTGTTGGGCATAATTTTATCCATCTAAATGTGAGTGTCAATAGATTACGGCACTGTTTAGTTGTATATACTTTCCAGGATAATCTTATGACGGTCAGTTTGAGCATTTATCAACAGACAGGTAAAAGCCATTTGAAAATCAGCCAGGTTGCAGCCGTGTCAGAACAAGGAGCAAAAATCTAAAGTGTAGATTTGTAAATCAATGATCACAACATTTAAAAACAAAAATCATCTCTGTTTGATGTTAGAATTAGTTGTGAGGTTTCCTGCAGGTTGAGTCTTGGGGTTAAGGCAATGGTTAGGTTAATAGACAACTTTATAGGTTTTGGTTTGGCGAGCTTATCCAAAAAGTGTTGAAACAGTCCAATGCAGATCCCCTTTAATCCCCCCGCATGATGTGCAGAAAGGTTTTGTGGGTAAATCACTATAAATTGTTGTTTATTTTTTCCATGCCCTGTGATTAAACATCTCCAAAGAGATCCTTTTTTCTTGCAAAATCGTTTTCCTCATTAGACATGACATTAATAAACTCTAAATTCCCTCCTATAAGGAGAGGATAAATGTGGTGAGTGTCTTTTGTTGATTTGTCAGTGATCTGTGCACTTGACAGAAATGGCTGCTGACCGTCTGCCTCTGGGATCTGCTTCTGTTTCTCAGCCGTGAGTCACTCACATCTGCTGCTGCAGGAGAGGCAAGGCGACGTGATCCACTGTGGAGTCATCTCATACACGCAACACAGGAGTCTGTGAGGAAAACCAAAATTACTTTGAATAGCTTTACTTTTTCAAAAAGCTAAAATTGGTCAATAAGTAATATTATTGAAATATTTTTAAAAATGTGAAGAGTTAATTTCCACCAATTACCTCTGTAATATTGATGAACTAAATAAAATAAATATTGCAAAAAAATTAAATTGCATTAAATATAAAAAATGTACACATTTTATGACTAAA
>OMLB01017522.1:4580-16315 GCA_900302555.1 Myripristis jacobus
CACTCTAACTAGGAACTGTACAGGTCAGTTTGGAAAGTTGAACAGGACTTCTTCAAGTCTATATCAAAATCTAAAACTATCAAAACGTTAATTTACCACAAAAAAAAAAAAAAATCAGTGTTTGTGATAGGCAGAGTTGTTTTTGATAAATAATGCATGTGTCCCAGATACTGCATTATTTACCACGTAGTTATAGATTTAGATTTAACTTTCAGAAAAACAGATGTTATTGTAATAGTTGGATGTTGATGCGGACACTATTTACAAGTTAGAAAATGATTCTTGTGGTAAATTCCATATGATGTGAGTGTGGCACAGGGGTTCAGCTCATGCCCTGTTTGGCTGAATGTAATCCAGCTGCAGAAATGATGTTCCAAGCCTCTGGGTTGCTGGAAGTGCCCATGGCATGTCAGAAGGAGAAAAAAAAGCAAATAGAAACCTTCCACAAGGGCAAAGCATGCCTCAAGCACTTTCAGTCAGTAAAAAAGGTCAGGGTTAGGGTCAGGATTAGGGACGGGTGGTGCCAGCATTACTTCCTGCACAACAGAAACTTGCATGGCAGAGGCCTGGCATGTCACAGACTGGATGCTGCTTGTTTGGTTTAGCTTAGCTGGTTTAGCTTAATTCTCATGTGAGTGCCACTGTGGTCGTAACCTCTGCTGCCCTGCAGGTGATGTTGATTGACTGCTTACACATTAACTATCATCAATGAGACAGCACCCAATAATGCTCAGTGGTAATGGGTGTGATTAATGCCTCTAAGGAATTAACTTCATGGTATCAAAGATGGCAAAAAATGGCAAACTGCTATATGACAACTATAGTAAAGGTTTGGTTTTGTGATAAAAATAAAGTGAGTTGTATTTATTCCATTTACTTTTGGCAAGGAATCATAGGTAACATTAAGTAGGGTAAAATCAAAAGTAGATTGTGTTTGCCTTTAAAATAATGTGAAAGCGGGCATCCTGGTGGCTGCTAGAGCACGTACCACATATTGTTATCACAGTGTGTGATTCTGAGTCAGACCTGTTGCTGCATATCATCCCCACTCTGTCCCATGTCTTTCCTATCTCTCTGCTGTCACTGTTTAATAAAGCAGAAATAACCAAAAAACAATATAGTAATAATTTTAAGCACAGCACAACAAGCACATTATTTCTAAAGCAAAAGACCTGCTAAGCCTGCGGGGGGTGCTAGAGGGAGGGACATGGAGTCACCCAAATTTCCAATTGGTTTCGTCCTCTTGCCAGCATGAATGTTGCAACAAAATTTCAACTCTAAACAACCACCACTACCACCACTGCCACTGTTACATAAATTTGGCCTCTAGTGGCGCTAGAGTAAGGGTCATGACAAGTATCATTATTAATGCAGCATGAATGGACAGATTTCATCCTTTAGCCAACATGAATGTTACCATATTTAATGGCGATCCACCAAAGAGATTTGGAGATATGCGCCATGCAAGGAAAAAAAAATCAACAGTTACTTGTGCTAGAAGAAGGGTCATGTAGTTGACATATTTCATCTTGAAGGTGGCTTGAATGTTGTCATCAAATTTCCTGGCGATCCACCAAAGAGATTTTGAGATATTCCACTGCAATATTGACAGTTTGGCCTGCTGATGGAGCTAGAGCTTGCCAAGTTTCATCCTCTAGGCAGCATGAATATTGTCACCAAAATTCACGGCTATCCGCCAAATTGATTTGGAGATATGCCCCCCTGGACCAAAGTACTGACTGACCAATACAATGAGGTATAGGCCCCCGTCCCCCAGCAGGCCAAAAACGTTGAAATGAGTTTCCTAGTAAGGGTTTTGTGTTGTCTGTTGTATCCAGACGCCCTGTTTTTATTTTAGCTAGGATGACACTGGTCCATTTTGTGTATTTTGGTTATTGTATCTATGTATAGTCATTTGTCTGATAAGGTACGTTCTAAAATACAGTATGGCTGTTTTTTTGTTTGTTTTGGTTTTTTTTGCCCTGCTGGGAAGCAGGAGCCTATATGTCACTGTGTTGGCTGGTTTATGGGTCAGCAGTTAGGTCCAGAGTGGGATATCTCAAAAAATTGCCAAAAACCTGGCAGTTTGGTGGCCTCATGACCTTCCCTTTAGTGCTGCCAGCAGGCCTAATAGGGCTTCTGCATTTGAAATAACCTGCTGTTCTTTGTTTCGATAGTTGAGTAGAGTCATCTGCTTGAAATAGCCTCATCTGGTTAGATTTGCGAGATTGTAAGGTAATGATGTGTCAAATATTTCCACTCCAACCCTTTTGCCATCTCAAAATAAGGTGTGGCAAAAAAACGAAGAAAAAACGAGCCCGTGTGAATTGCCGTCTCAGAAAAACAATCACAGTTTATCTTGCCACGATAGTCACTGCAAGCAAGCATGTAATTATCAAAATATGAAGGACATCTTCCTGA
Source organism: Myripristis jacobus (assembly GCA_900302555.1). NCBI lineage: Eukaryota > Metazoa > Chordata > Actinopteri > Holocentriformes > Holocentridae > Myripristis > Myripristis jacobus. Next base: position 7,002 of record OMLB01017522.1, read on the forward strand.
TACGGAGCTGCAGTCCCATTCACACGTCTCAGATTTCTCAAAGCTTAAGAGCCCTATAACTTGTGTGTTTGTCTTTATCCAGATAAATGGAAGGAAGAGGATTGTATTAAGTTACCATTGGTAAAGTCATTTTTGAGAAGTGGAATAAGTACATATGAATTCCAAATTTCACTTTGAGGGTGACCATTATTGTAGTGGAGTTTGTTATGGAGCTATGGAATTGTTTGTTACTATAACTACAGCTATTGGTTTAAAACTTAATTAAAACTTCACCCATTAAAATGTTTTGTGTTCTTGATAGTACTCTGCGTAATGTTTTTTTCAGGCTCTTTTGAAGAGTTCTACTCTTGTGAGAAAATCTTTTGTATCAAATATTCAGTTGATAACTTTGCCCTATAAATTCCTAATCCAGTGATATGATTTACATCAAGATTTCTATGTGATCACCAAATTATAGGGTGACTGAGTTGGCTCTCTTCTGACTATAGCGAATTCAGTCATGCCACAGACACTAGATCACAAGTTTTCTAACAGATGCTGGCTTAAAGTGCCTGTCAGCAACACTGTTCTGTACCGTCTGTTCAGAAATACCAAACTCAAGGAAGACAAGCTGTCTGCCTGCCCAGGCAGCCCAATCAAAGAAACCACTTCCTTTGGCACAATGATATCAGAAAATTAGCTTTTACTGACAAAGTACACATCACATGAATCCAGCGTTCAGCGGGTTGAAGTATTTTGTCCTCTGGACACACAAACATGATTTTATACACAGGATTGCTTTACTGTGTCACTATCTCAAGTTTGGACTAGATTTACCCTTAAAGAGAAACTTTGCTTTATAGGGACTTAAAGATGAATAATTCAGTAGGCTTAATCTTGAATGGAGAGTTGTGTCCTATCAGCAGTTTAATTCATTTAATGGCCTAACTGCCTGGAAACGATGTTTACAGTGGGACAGCTGCAGTACATTCAAAAAAATTGTTATACATTAAAGGGAAATCTTATCCAGTGAGCTATAGTAATACGGTTGTAATCCTATTGTCTACCTTGTGGTGTTAAGAGTTTCTAAGAGGAAATCTTGATAGAGACAGAGCGCAACATGTCATACTCCGAAAACCACGTCCACCAGGTTGGAAAACGATTCATCCCTGTCCACTGAATTTTCATTGTGTGAAGGTGGCCCCTTGGCTTGCAACGGTTTTCACATCAAAAGTACCCATCAGTCTGCTTCACACTTGGTGTGGCTGCATTCAGCAGAAGACATTGAGCATTTTGGTAGTTTATATGAGCATGTTTGGTGTGAATAGTGAAAAACAAGCTCAGTTTTTAAATTAAAATTCTGGCCCAGTGATTGTATCTCGCGCTGCTAGAGTGGGTACTTTTGACGTGATGACTGTCGGGAAGCCAGGGAAACATCGTCACGTAATACAAAGTCAATGGAATGGAGAGCGATGAATTGTTTTCCCTCCTGGGGTGGGCAGGACTTAACTGTCTCTATAGGTCATGCTCTCTGTAATTGTATTGACTGGCTACCTAAATCTAAGCTATACATCATGCAGGGAGCACTTCAAATAACGAGGCTTATGCAACCCTTTTTTTTATTGAATCTTAATCCAGACAGATTCTTTGGCCTTATAGTGTTTGTTTAGCATAATCCAAATACAGTCTGTTCATGTCCCTCCCAGAATAAAGGAAATGACAAAATTCTTTTTGTCATTTTTTTATGCATCTAAAATATCTCAGGAACCATGAGCAACAGTGCTCTCTAGGAGGCAGGAGAGGAGTTAGGGGTAAGCTTGAAAGAGCTTGCTACCCGCCTGAAGCATATATCCATGTGATCATAGCTCTGGGAATGAGTGGTGGAGAATGATCTGCTTGCAAATTTGTTGTGCTTGTAACCTTTGGCTGTTGATCAGGAAGGTTCACAGCTTGCAAAAATAGCTTATGAAGTCTTTAAAAAAAAAAACAAAAAAAAAACAACAACAGATGACTATCTTGCATCATACTGTACTCAGTCTCTCAAAGCATATCTTTTAAATGCCTTTTTAATGTCGCAGAAAAGCAGTTGAGTTTTAAAAGTGATACTGAGTCATAATTCATGATAAGATGTATTTCTCAGTTCATCCTGCTCCTTGTGATTAAGATTTACAGCTACATTATGTTAGTATCACACAAACTGAAGGTGTTATAATATGTTTGCGTCAGTCATATTGACTTCTGATACAAATCTAATCTAATCAGTAGCTTATTTGAAGTGAAATATCCCACTTCTCATGTTGTGACAACTTATGGACAATTTACTATGCTCTATAATTGATTTTGTTGTAAGTTGAAAGGAATCCATTATACATTTCTGTGTGACTATATGCATCTATATGCAGTGGATAGGGGATTGGTTGAGTGCATAGTTGATGATTATAGTGCAGGAGCAGTATGTGCTCTTATACTAGGTTACCGCGCAGCAATGGACAAATTCAATAAATCTGATTTTGCCTGTAGATTTCATTATCCGAGTGTGGAATTTCATATATGAACTGAGTGATTGTATCCTGTCTTTTTTGAGGAGCATCACTTTTTTATTTGCCAGTAGGTGGAGACCAAGCTCTATGTGTATCACATACTGTTTCTTCCTCTCCAATCTAACCTTTAAAGTAAGGTTTTATTTTAAGGCAGCATTTGACAACCCTGTGCATTTGTCTCTTTACGAATGGAATAATTACAGGGCTGACACAGACATTTCCTATTTCCTCCACTAAGACCTGTTTTTTTTTTTCTTTCTCTAAGTCAGATTGATTTGTTTTCAGTGGTGATCACAGTTAACAAGCATTTTTATCTCCTGTGATTTTTAAAGAATTCATTATAAATCTGGACTGGGTTCTAGATCTCCAGTGTAACGTTAATGACCCTTTATAGTTATTTCATGTGTTCTTCTCAGTTGCATATGTATTATGATGGTGGAGGGATTATAAAATACCACAATTCAGTTGTCGATAACTTTCTTAGACTTTTGTAATATGATATTCTATTGTTGTTATTGTAACCTGTTGCTCATGATATGTATACATGTTGGTCACTGTAACTTATTGAGCATGGTGGGAGCTTTCAAGGGTGGGTTTTTGAACACTCTTTGTTTCATTATGTCTACAGTAGACTGCACCATGCACCACGTATTAAGTTGGCTCAAGCAAATGCGTTTGAACTATTTTGGATTTAAACAGATGTACACATACAGACCCACCTACAGGTTAATGAGAATCTTTAGTTATTGGCACTTTATAGCAAATTCATATGTAAACTGTAGTGTGATGACCCCTCATAAATAAAAACATTTTGTCCTTTTCAGTTTTCACAGTTTTTAAGGAATATATTTTCCTTGTGGCAATTATTGATAACAAGATGCTGGAAAAGCCTGAACACCAGTTATGAACTGATTCCATAACTATTGTTAGAATATGTGTGGCAAAAGTAAAAAATGTTCTACGAAAGTACTTAAAGTGTATGGAGAGAAGAAACTCTGCGCAGTTGTTCACAAATTCTAAGGCAGTGTAATATAAGGTAGTGTGTACCTTTTTCACCTGACAAAAGGTATGAATGTCTGTAATTGAAGCACCTACTTCCTTTTAGAGTTGGGATAGCTTTTTCTGATCTTTGATGAACTCTAACTTTGAAAGCCTAGCCTTTCAGTCTTCGGCTTCCGTCCATTTATACATTTCCTTGGACTGCTCGGTACTTCAAAGCAGTGGTGCATGAGACCCTTAAGCAACAGGGCAAAATACCCCTGGGCCCTTTAAATAAATCATTTGCTTTACTTCGGCCTTTAAAAAAAAAAAAATGTCATTTTGTTGAAGAGAAGCTAGAGAGGCTAGAGAGGATGCGAACTTCTAGTAAACAAACTACAAGAATGAATTTATTTTATTTATTTTTTGTGGTCCTTGTCTAGCACGAGCTGACTGAATTTTATTGGTAAGTTCAAGTCTAGTTCTTACTTTAAGAGGATTGCTGAAAACATTGACAGATTGCACAGTTATTGTCTAGGGCAGCTTTGTGTGATAGAAAGGCCTTGAACAATAAGAACATTGGCCAGAGTGCATAAGGACCGATGCACAGTTTTCTGGCCCCCAGCTGTTTGTGATAACCTTAATCCATAACTCTTAACATCTGCCTCTGTAATACTGAACAGCAAGACTCATTTTCAAACCTCTAAACCTGCTTTAAAATGATACTGTGTACCAAATTACCTCTGTTTTATTGCAATTGTTTATCTGTTTGAGCACCCTAATCCAAAATCAGTTTTTGTAATGGTGAAAGAAGTCATCATTTACTATGTACTTTTCAGATGCGTTCAGGTTCTGTTTTTTTTTTACTTTTTTTTTTTTAATTTATATTTTATGATCATTATTCTTTTTGTACAGCAGGGTGCCAGCAGGTTGTCAGTATCAGTGCCTGCTGGTTATTGCTCTTCCCAAGGACATTCCTGTTCATTTTTCCCTTTGGCAGATACAAAAGAATCTTTAATAATAACTATCAAGTTAATCAGAAAAGTTTTCCTTAAATATATAAAATTAAAGAAGACAACCTGCAGTAAATTTGAGCGCAGTGAGATTTCAATTTTGTCTTATGCTGCCAAAAATTAATTACAGTCACAAAAGCAGCTTTATTGTTATTTGAAAATGGAATCATCATCATGCACAGATTCATTGTACTATTGTGTGTACTATTCTACTAGTAATATAACTTTTCAAATTTCAGATGGATAAATAATGCACGCACTGAACTTTTGATTGCAAATGTCAAGTGGCAAAATGATTTTTCCCTCCCTTTTTTTCCCTAGAAAGAGCCTCTTGATCCCATTAGCCTCCAGTAATACCTGTTGATAGCAGTAGTCCACATGAGCAGAGGTTATCAAACATTTCTCACCATATATTACCCACTGATGAAGCAACACAGGGATAAATCTCTCCATATACAAATATAAAGAAATATATATCACTAAACCTAAATATAACCCGCTTGCCATGGAGATAGTGTTTTATCAACTGCCAGAAAACTAAAAACATTTCTAGCTTCAGCTTCTACAGTCACTTCCTTAACAACTAAGGCGCAAATATCACCACTTAGTGACCAGCGTCCCTGTCAGTGCGTAAGAATCCAATAAGAGGAGACGCTTTGGGTGCAGACAGCTTTCTCTTCTGTAAAATTTTATTAGGCTACATTTGTCTTCACCATCCATGCTGAAGTATATGAAAAGGTTGGTTATTCCTTGAAAAGTTCTCCTTAAATTCTGAACCATGTACAGTATAGCTGTCTGTAAAATGAACTCGCATACAGTATTCTGCACCTGCAGACTTTTGGAGTAATGTCGTTGAGTTACTGAGGTGTTCCCTGCAAGAATTTAAGTGTTTTCACAGCTCAGGGATACGTCTCCCATGCCTCTCTGCTCACATGACAGCCCTGATGATATTGAAAAGAGGTGAGAGTCAGGTTGGTGTACAGAAGGTTGTACTGGAGCATGGAGGTAATTGTCTAGGCTCCACACTGATGAGCCTCAGATGTGTATCGCTGAAATTCATTTTTTTTTCCTGTAGAGTTTAAAAGTTAAAACTCTAAATGCTTTTTTTTTTTTTGAAAAGGTTGATGCGAGACTGTCCATTGAGCTGTTTTGCAGTCTACGGTGTATTGTGAAACTGACAGATGAAATGCTGCTGCAAGCTTACATTAACCCCTATGGCTGTGGATGTGAAACTTCACTAGAGAATGTTTTAGCAGCGTTGGTTATGTTGTAAATGCTGCCGTAAAATGCTGTGTGACATATATGCCAAACAGCAAATGAGTCCGTTTCAAACAAATTATCAAATGAGTCCTGGGTCAGGACTCGTTTGATAATGTGATGCATAAAAATGCTCTCATCCTCCTCTCTGGTTCCTCTGTATCAAATCACTATTCATGTCTCACAATGATATGGCTCTGCCTTCTGCAACAATAGATGAGGAGGCACATGAAGTCTTACAGGGGAAATGGAAACAGTGCCACTTAGCCTAACTGAAGTGAAACAAAATGACACAAAGGCAGTCCTCAACAACTCATTCATTTTTTTGCAATTCCTGAATGACAAAGATAAGTGGGCAAGTGTCATCCTTGTATTTATAGTGATACAATACTAAAGCACATAATTTAATGATGAGGTTGTCTTTATAATATGGATTTCTCTTGTATTACTGCCCAACTGCAGAAATGCTCTTATCTTTGGGTCATTGATCTTTAGGTTTTGTCTTATGAGAGCAACAACTATCAGCTGCTGTGAATTGTAATCTTAAAAGCCCTCCATAAGCTAAGAAAGTAATACCCTCGTAGTTGCAGGCTGTGCTAATTATCAAATTTGCAATATTCTTTTGCTTGGCCTGCGTTGTTATTTCTTTGCCTCTAAATACAATGAAAACAAAATGTGGAAGAGTTGGACTTATAAATGGTCCACATTGTTGTTTTCCACTGTAAGACTGATGACAGCAAACATGGATGTCATCTTGATTAGGGCTCTACAGTGCACTTTAAGTGATATTTCACTTTACTTTAATATGTATGTTATTGGAAGTCCTGAGGTTTCTAACTTCAGCATTTCTGGCAGTGAGTACAGTGATTACTCCTTCAGCTGACTTGTTTTTTTGCTTTTTTTTTTTTAATGAATGAATGCATAATAATCAATCTGGTTTACCAATTGAAAATTAACAGTGATGACAGAAAGGTAATGGTTCTAATATTCTATTAATAGTTTCAAATTACGCCATGTAATACATTTTGGGAACCTTTTTTTCATCAGCCATTTTTGCACTTGTACTGTTTTCCTCACTTGTTCTGTTAAGGTAATGAATGGTTTTGCCACGCGAGGCATTTTTGTGGTTAAAACAAAGCATGTTTTTGGTAGCATAAGTGATTGGCTAAGTGAAGAATGAGAAGAGACGTTGAGGGATGATAAAAAAAAAAAACACCATATGAGCGCAGTGACACGTTTTTGTCTTTGTCACAGGCCCCCAAAAATGGTGCTGCCCATGTTCACAGGAAATGAGAGTTCAGGCTTGTATTGCCATACCTTTCAGCAACGTAAGTGTCTGTACAGACACAGATATTTTCATCGGTCTCTGGAGTCCTCTGTCAGAGAAAGTGATTCCTTGGTATGCCTCCACTGGGATTTAATTTTCACATAAAATGTAATAAATTTTAGCTGTCTGCAAGGGACAGGAGTCCGGTTGCTGATGTCCTTGTAGAGGGCCACAGTAAGGTGAGGACACGGGTCTAATGTTTCTCATTAAGCTTGACTGGGGATGCTGTGGCATTGGTGGACCTGTTGTTCTGAACGCTGGTTGGTAAACAGTACCTCTGCAAACTGCTACAAATAATGCTTGAAGCATTAATAGGGAGGTGCTTGTTTCCCAAGTATGGCAGCATGTTGTCGCAGTTTGTCTCTTCATTTGTTGGAGTTGTGCTCATATTGTGTTCCCAGCTGGCACACACCAGGTAGATGGAATGCTATTACACCACCCCCCATCACCGCCCAATCCTAAAATCTTTTTTTTTTTTTTTTTTAAATGTCCTCTAGGAATAAATTGGAATAGATATATAAGAACACAAGAGCCATGTGGAGGGTTGAGGTAGGACATTTAATTATTTAGTCCTCTCCCCTGTCAGGGGGATAAATGTGCTAAACTTTTATCCCTGGTCAGGCGTTCTTCCCAGTAGAAGATCTGCTTAGAGAGTAATGGATGGTCCATGGTAATGCAGTATGACCTATTCCCTCAGTATGTTAATATTCATGGTGTTATGATTAATATTACCCATTGCTTTAGTCCACAAGCATATGCCACCGGCTGCATGCTGTGCATGGCTTGCATTTATAGGCTTCTGGCGTCATGCTAAACTCAGTTTGTCTGGCAATAAATGAGTGTAAATGGATACCTTAGTGTAGCAATGAGCATGTATTTATTGAAAATAATGCCCTGCCACAATCACCGCTGGCAAAAACAAGCCTCTAAAGCACTGACATTTATTTGTGATATATAGTCTGTTTCTGGATGCTTGAGGCCATGAGCTCTAAAAGATCAGTTCTGGACTGACATAGACCAGTTGTCTTATACATGTAGGCTGAGGTGTTGATGTACTTCAATTGCTTTGATTATCAGGTACAAATCTGGCTTTATTGGTTGTTATTGATTTTATTTTATACTTATATAACATGGAAACATTTTAGAAGTGTTGTTACTGTCGCCTTTTCCATTTAAACAACCACATATCCAGTGATATCATTTATTGCATTATAATTGCATTGCTATTTTTTAATGTTGTTTATCTTTGCCATTAATGTTTAAGTTTGGGTTAAGTTAGTTGTTAGTTTAGTTTGCAGTTAAACTGGGAACAATTAACAATCACCACAGCTGCACTGAAATTTTCTTTTATGTATAAAAAGCCGCTGTTACGTCAAATTTATCTGGTCCACTGTAGCTGTTTGTCTTTTCGCACGCTTTTATTTATTTAGTATAACAATGGGAATGGTGTTAATGAATCACTATCACCTCGAGGAAGTGCTCTGTTATGCCAGCCATGTTGCTGTGGATCTTTGTGACATGCTTTTCTGTGAGTTATTTTGGGGTTGTATGGGCTGTCTTCACTGACATCCATTTGCTGCAGAAAGAAAAGCCCCCAGCTTGAAATAGCATCTCTCTATTTAAGTGTTTTTGCCTCACCTCCACTCTATGAATTCCTAATGCATTTGAGTGTTAGTCTTTTCCCTAAAAGAGGCTGCTCGTACAGGAATAGCTAAACAAACAAAAAGCGGTTGGATCTGAGAATAACCAGTTCTTTCGCCAGGGATTTGTGTATTGCAGGCACTTCATACAATAGGACACTGGTTTTAGTGAATAGAAGGGTTCTCTGGTGCAGTAGGCTTTTTTGCCCTCACATTGTTCATATTTGAAATAGAATTGTCCATTACCTGCGTTGCAGTGTTTACCCAAAGCAGTTAATGGTAAATACGCCAGTGTTAGAGGGATAATATGTTGAAATACAAATGCCCCTCTAATTGAATCAATTGTTCAGTCCACTAGATTGGAATCTGAAGGGAAGGAGCACCATTCTCATTTTACTGACAAGCACAGTGGATTTATTAACTAGGCTGTACAGGGCCCAATCAGAATAAACAACACACCAGCATAATGACTTCCATGAATGATGCCGCTTCTGTTATAGTGGGGTATACTTTCTCTGGCATGGCCTTGGGCACTTATCATCCTGATAGCAAGGTCAACAAAGTTCACTGAATTACTGAA
>OMLB01017524.1:0-12179 GCA_900302555.1 Myripristis jacobus
CCCAGTATTTCAGAAAGTTTTTTTTTATAGTTATTAAATTTTATTCTACAGAATTCAAACAAAAATGCAATAACACAATTCAGACATTCACATACAAGCAAACAAACAAAAAAAGAGAGAGAGGGGAAAAAAGGACTGAGTTGTACATTCCTAAGCCCCTCCTAAACACAGGTCCAAAAAGAAAAAAAAATCCATACTCGTGGTGACATTAAAAATGTTTCAACACACGTCCATGTTTCAGCGTATTTGAAGTTATTATCCTGTAAACTAAAAGCTACCTTTACCAATTTAATCCTCTCCATAGCTTCAGTGATCCATTCTGTCTGAGTGGCTGAATGTAAAGAGATCTAGCTCCTCATAATTACCTTCTTTGTGACCATCCATAATGACAGAAACATATTTTTACTTTTTCCAGATAGTCTGCTGAAGCTATGCAAATCTCCCGGTATACATGACTGTGGTCAATAAGTCTGAACCAGAAAATACCATGGCACACTGCTTTGCAAAAATTAAAAAAGCCTTTAATTAAAAGGGCGTAGTGCCCATGTGTTTCAACTTGAGTGGTGGTGTCAGCTGCCAGGCAGTCAGCATGGCACTGGATAATTGTGCCACATATAGATATAGATATATTTTTTAACAATTTTATTTTCCATATGCACATTTGAAAATACTTTTTTCATATTATTATCTTACTAACCATCTACCATCACTTTACAGGGTATATCTGATGTGGCCTGGTCCTCTGACTCCAACCTCCTGGTGTCTGCGTCGGATGACAAAACCCTAAAGATCTGGGACGTCAGCTCGGTAGGAAGACAGGGTTCACCTGCTCGAGACGAGCTAAAATATCGGTAGTCTCAGTTTTGGCAACAAAGGTCTACAGGCCTGTGTCACTCATATTTAAAGCATTTCGGACGTTCATTTCTGGAGGCGTCAAAATCACAGTCAGTTTGTGAGTGAGTTATTTTTCAGGGTGTTGACAAATTTTTATTCTGCTTCGTGAGCTCATGCGATCACTGAGGGGCGTCCTAACACTGCCCAGCCAACTTAAGAATCACATTACCAGGAATGTCATTGTTACCAGCAGTGTTACCACTTTAAAAAAGACCTTGTGGTATTATATATTTATGGAGTATGAAAAATGAAATGCATATACTCTGTAGGATTCATATCTGTGGTTTCTATTGATATGACATTTTTATCACCATGGAAACTGGAGGGTTACATACCCAACATGGAATATCTGATAATGATGTATTCAAAACATAGTTAACGTAGTAATTCATATTTACTTTTCTTGATTCTAGGGGAAATGCTTAAAAACCCTGAAAGGTCACAGCAACTATGTCTTCTGCTGCAACTTCAACCCCCAGTCCAACCTTATCGTGTCAGGATCGGTGAGTTAAAAAAAAAAAAATGTTGAGCCATGCCATACATGTAAAACTTTGTTATACATGAAAAAAGATTTCGGTGCTTCCCAGTTTTAACACCATGGAGTACCTTTTTTTTTCTTTCACTGTTTAAAAAGTTGAATTTTTTTTGTTGTTGTTGTTGTTTTTGTGCTTCTAGTTTGATGAGAGTGTAAGAATATGGGATGTCAAGACTGGGAAATGTTTGAAAACGTTGCCAGCCCACTCCGACCCTGTCTCAGCTGTACGTATTTTCCTCATTTCAAGATTTCAAATTTAAATGATTTATCAAGGCAGGAAATAACATCAACCCAGTGACGTCTTGCTAGGATGTGATACCAGTATGGTGATGATTTTTGGTCTACAGGTTCACTTCAACAGAGATGGCTCCCTGATCGTGTCCAGTAGCTATGATGGCCTCTGGTGAGATTATTTTTCGCCCTTTTTTATACAAAACAATTCAATGTAATATATTTGATTTAATTTTCTGTATCAAAAATTGAAACGCTCTGCATCACTAGGTTTTGAATTTGAGCCTTCAGCAATGGCCGTGCAATTTTTAAACACAAAATTCAGCCAATCTTCAAATCAATGAAACTTGTAAATCACTTTTCACTCTTCAAAACATTGTTGCAGGCTTTTGTGCAATTTTGTCTGAGTTTACATATTATTCTCGTCATGTTTTTATGCAGAGTTGCCAACTACTAAGCCTCTGAGTTGTTTCAGTGATGGTCTTTAACAGCTCTGAGATTTTTTTTTCCCTCAAAGTGAAATCACAGATTGCATCCTCTGTTTGATGGGGTATCTGTGATATCTATTGACGATGGCCAAAACTGGCTCATCTGATGGTACTGATACGGTTAAATCCAAATCATCAGAAATTCATGATTCCTTTACTATATATTGAGTGTATTTTTCAGTCAAACATGCATTGTTGTATGACTGCTATTATGTGAAGAGGGCAAAGTGCAGAGATGCCTGGAAGAGCAGTGAGCATCGATGCAGCTCCCTTTTTAAAAAAACAAACAAACAAAAAACCAGATGGAAATACAAGATGGCAACTAGGAAGAACAGTCCTAGTCATATCTTCTTTTTGTTTTGTTTTTGGGACTGATTTCTTCCACCTGGCTTCACACGACAGTAAACACTGCAGCAGATGCACCTAAGTCAGCATGTCATTCTAAGATAGGGCTCGGCAACATGGACAAAGTCAAATATTACAATATCTTTGACCAAATACCTCAGTAACCATATTGTTACAATATGAAGTGTAGGGGATGACTGTTGCTTTCAGTAGATGTTTACACACAAGATGTTCTCAATATTTATTGGCAATTAATACAACAGCTAGAAACAGAAAATTGTATCCCTTCACTGTTATGTAGTCTTTAAAACCAGGAAACACATGCCAAATCACAATAATATGATATCCAGTCTCATATCATTAATATATCAATATATTGCCCACCTCTTGTAGAAGATATAAAAAATGATGATAATTTGTTCTAGCCTTAAAAGAGACCTCAAGCACCTCAGCAGGGAGGACGATTATCTCTTCTAAAATTGACTTGGAGACGACAGTGAAGATTTGAGTGGTTTGACTAGCAGCAGGGATGAGTGCACGTCTGACAAAGATAATATTTTTTAGTTCTGTACCAGTCAACACTTCCAAAGACCTACATCTTCAAAAACATGACCCCTTCACAATCACTAACAACCAGGAATTTCAGAAGGTACCAGCAGACAACAAGAAGCGCAGAACACAAAGGAATTTGAAGTCCACCACAGAGTTTTACACAGTCAACCTCTGGGATCCCAGGAGGCAAACAAAAATACTGTATTTGAAACTTAATACAACAGTTGGCCAATGAAAATAAACCCAAGTGATGCCTCTCGCATCAAATAGTTAAGTTAAGTGAGTGGCAGCTCTGGAGTTACCGTCCAGTCTGCTCCAGGGAATGGCCAGCCTGGGAGCCTGTGTGTGTGTTTTAAAGATTTGGATTGCTATAAGGTGCACATACACTTCACATTATTTTTCCATGGACAGTGAAGTCGTTTTGTTTTTTGTTTTTTTACATTTTGAGTGGTCATTTTGACTGGTTGGTTAAGATTAGAGTTAGGCATACGTTGGTTATGGTCAAGATTAGGGAAAGTCTGTAGCTTGAATGTAAGTCAATTTGGTCATGGATTTGCCATCCTAGGAAAAAAAAATATCGCCATACAAGTCAGCCTGCAAGATGGATATGAAGCCAGAGTTAAGAGTCCCAGACCAAAAGCTTATAGAGGAGACTGCTAGAAAACAAAGTAAAGCTTATACCATTTCTTCAACGAGATGCACCAAACATGAATGCGGCAATCACAGTGTCTCTTAAGCCTCCAAGACAAATTTGAAGAAATTTGAAAAACAAGAAATCAGTTACTGAGAGAGAGAGAGAGAGATCTTTTTTCCCCTGTTCACTACATGACTAGGAGCAATCAGAAAGATTGAACATCAATTCATCAGTTAACCAGAATGCTCATGGATAATTTCAAATCGATGGTGAGCTGCTGATTACCACACCTGTGAAGATCTCCCATCTCTGATGAAATAAGAAGGCGTGACCCAGTTGCAAATACCCAAATGAGAGATGGATTTTGGAGCCATTTGTGTCCTGTAAAAATTGTTCATGATGGAGCCACATGCTCGGCTCAAGATGGAGTTCAACAGGTACTTGGTTGACACTTCACCTGAGGTTTTACAGGCACAAGAAAGAGCTGACACACGCTGGCAGTCGATGTCACAGCGGAACAGGAGCTGAGGTCTGCAAACACAGGCTGCTGTCAGAAGTCATGATTTCACTTCTTATCATTCTGCAGAGTAATGCCAAAGCAGAAAGGAGAAGGAATCATACTGACATCAGGGCAAATGTCTCCGGGCCAACTTGAGTGTCTCTTGTCATGAAAAAATGTGTGTGTGTGTGTGTGTGTGAGACGTCAAGGTGCAGCGGGCTTCCTCAGCAGTGAAAATCTGTGCTGTCAATTCCTTGAAAGGCACAAATGCAGATGAATAAAGGGAACTCCTGAGTAGTTAAGAACTTAAAAGCTTGGAAAAACTGAATATGCTCGTTAAATTCACGATCACTCCCACCACTTGGTGTGTTTACATTCATTTTATTGGTCTGAAATTCAATTCTAAAATTAGTGTGTCCCAAAAATGAGTGTCAATTGACTGATAAAAGGATGGTATGACAGCTAAACAGAGGGAATAATTTTTTTTGTTGTTGTGCAAGTCACACTCAAAGATTTTGTCTGTAAGTGTAAAATTTACAATAGATTCATCTGGGAGAACCTGATACATCCTTCTTATCAAAGGGAAGCTTCTCCTGACCTTCAGCCAAGATACTGTCCCGTTCCCTAGGAGCACCATCTGAAGTTACCCTTTCCCCGTCTTCACTACAAAGAAACTGTGGAGTTTCACATCTTAGAGAACTTGCATTTTCCACCGTCATGCTCTTCTCTTTCTGCATATATTAAACTTTTGGTTCATGAATCACTGACGTCTGAGAGTTTCTTCAACAGTATGGATGACTTGTAGTAAAGAAGGTATCCTGCCACTTGTATTATAAAACATTTTCTCATGCAAACTCCTGTTTTGTATTAAAACTCACCAAAACAGGAAAAACAAGCCACCTGTTTTTTTAATAGTATGTGGAAATATATTCCTATCTGCATATGAGTGTTATTTGGTTTAACTGGCACTTTTTTAAAGCAGCAACTAGACTTTCTCATTGCTCAAGGTTGGCATCTCTGCTTATGTAATCCTGTTTTCAGTTACCATTTTGAAGTTATTTTTTTATCTTTGTTCCTCTTGTGTATTGTTTTAATGTCTTGTAAAGCACTTAACACCATTTTGGAAAATATTAATGAAACCATTTTGTCTTCATATTCACAGCCGAATCTGGGACACAGCATCAGGACAGTGTTTAAAAACACTCATAGGTAAGCTGGTCCAGCTACCTGCTGATACATGTGCATTGCCTTCAGAAGATATTCAACCCCTTTGACTTGACTTTTTTTCTGTCTCTTTTATTCAACAATTCAAAACAAATGGCTTACAACATCAAAGTGAAAATGGCTCTGCTTCCACTCAAATAAGAAGTTAACCCCCCGAGTCAGTCCTTTGATGCACTTTTGGAGCAAAAACATCGTTGGGTCTTCTCGAATATATCTGCTTCAGTTTGACATGTCTGGATTTCAGGATTTTCCCCCCGAATTCCTCCTTACAGACTTGATCAATCGTGGTCTGATTGGATGGTGAGCATCTTAACAGCTATCTCCAAGTCCTTTCACAGATTTTCAATTGGATATGTCTGGGCTTTAACTTGAATCACTGACTCACGTCGACAGTCTTGTTATGCAACATTTCGAGTGCTGATGCAGTTGTACGCCTTAAGGGCATCATCCCGTTGGAGCATAAATTCTCACTTCAGTCTGAGGTCTTTGCCACTTTGACGCAGATTCTCGAGAAATACCCGGCATCTGTCTTCATTGAGTGTTTGATTCTTTGCCCTCTATCCTTAAGTCTCTCCTTCCCTGCCTCTGAAAAAGTCAGCATGATGCTAGCACCGTGGTGCTTTACTTGAAGGATGCTGTTACATCAGTGATGGACTGCACCGGTTTCTGCTCGTTATTTCTTTACATTACAGCTTAAACGCTCCATTTATGTCTCATCCATCATCAGGATCCTGTGCCTTATTTTTTGCTCTTTGTCTGACTTTGGAGGTTGTCTGTACATTTTTGATTTGAGAGGCGCACTGACTGTTGTCCTGCAGGGAAGATCTCCCAGTTGCACAGTTCGCTCCAAGAAGAGTCTTTTCCATGTCCTAATGATGGATCCTGCTGTGTTGCTGTGTTTTATTCCTTTCCTGAGAGCTGTCTGTCTCAGTTATCCAGACAGATCCTTGGAATCCCTGATAGTTTGATAGATGCACTGTCGTCTGTGATATCTCTACATAGACGTACTGTACGTTCCACTATAAATCATGTCTGCTCAATTGAATTTGCCACAGGTTGACTGTAGTCGTGATGTGGAGTCATCTCAAGGACAATTTCGAAGCAGTTTACTCAGCAGGGACTGCTGTTTCAAAGAGGTTCAATAGTGTTGAATTTTTTAGTTTTAATTAGTAAAAGTTCATGAATAAAACCGGTGTTATTGGTGGTTTTTGTGTGCAGATCTGCAAAGGGAAAAAGGTAATTAAATTCCTTTTGAATTCAGGCTTTAACACTACAGAAAGTCAAGGAGGTTTGAATCGTTTCTGAAGGCACTGTGTGTGCAACCACTGCACCTTGAGTTACTACAATAATCACCTGTGGTCATGTGCTTATTTCTTCCCCTTTTGTGTTTGTTAGATGATGATAATCCACCTGTGTCATTTGTGAAGTTTTCACCAAACGGCAAATATATCCTTGCTGCTACACTGGATAAGTGAGTATTGCCTGCAGCGGAAAGGATTCATTACTCCAACCTCTGTGTGTGTGTGTGTGTGTGTTTTGTTGTTGTTTTTTTCCCCCCCAAAAGTATACCTCATCTCCTTGTTGTTATTGATGGCTTCACCAGCAGGGGGCAGCATATCACCCCTTGATAACTTTGCTTCATCTGTATTTTTTCCTGTATTACTAAATGGAAATGCATGTATAAAGAAGTTTGTTTTGTTGTTGATTTGGTTTCGGTTTAGTTTCATCTTTTTAATTGTTTTTTTTTAATTTAATTGTCCTTTTATTTTTCAGCACTTTGAAGCTGTGGGACTACAGTAAAGGAAAAGTAAGCATGCTTCACAATGGTTAATGTGTAACTGTATTTTTGAATACAGGTTTGAGTTATATATTCAGAAGCAACAAAAACAAAATCCCGGATGCAAAAGTAAATCAGTTGGTATGGCTGATATTTCTCCACACTTGCTATAATACAATCCTCTTAACTTTTTGTTGTCCATGTCTCTTTTCAGTGCTTGAAAACGTACACTGGCCATAAAAATGAGAAGTACTGCATTTTTGCAAATTTCTCGGTCACAGGTGGAAAGGTAAGGACGTTCACGTTGCAGCGGAGTGTTAACATCTTTTTCTAATTTTTTTGCAGGGACATGTCATATTGTGTTGTATTGTTGTACTGTTTTCATCATTTGTAAGTGCTGCTACGTTTAATCCAAACCAGAGGATAATAACATCCTGCTCTCTTGCAGTGGATTGTGTCTGGTTCGGAGGACAACATGGTTTACATCTGGAACCTGCAGACCAAAGAGATTGTGCAGAAACTCCAGGGCCATACAGGTACGGGAGAGATGCATTATTCAAACTGTACACGGGCTGGATTGCCAGACATCATATGCAACACGAACTCACATCCTCTTGTGTTTTTTTTTCTTGCATTAAGTCAAATCTTATTAAACTCCTATATTAGGAAAAACAGTGGTGATGTGGTCTTATAATTACACTTGCTTCTCTCTGTCTTTTAAGAAACTCTTTGAGCTATAGTGGTAATATTTTGAGGTTTGATTACCCCCATTCATTTAAAAGTATTGGAGGTATGATTGCACCGCTTATTTCAAGTTAGTGCAGTATATTCTTCACACAAATTTGATTTGCATTGTAATCAAGAAAACTACTGGGAAAAAATGGTTTTAAGACAGAATGAAAGTTAATACGTCAATGCTTGTTGTTTGATGTAAACATGGTGATTACAATGTGTTTAATATGCTTCATTGTGCTGTATGAACAACACAATGAACATATTTGAAACTGAAATGGACACAAATCATTATTCTGTTGTTATTCACATTATTATGCATAGTAATATCATTCCACTTTGCGGAAATTGTCATCTGCAGTGCTTCAGTGCCGTTTCATTGTTCCTCTCTTCCATTCTCTCTCCAGACGTGGTTATTTCTACCGCCTGCCACCCTACAGAGAACATCATCGCCTCTGCGGCATTGGAAAACGACAAAACCATCAAACTGTGGAAAAGCGATTGCTAAGCCCTTCCTCTGATCGTTCGGTCCATTCTTATTTTGTATTCATTTTTATACGTGTCGCTGTAAGGAAAGAGGACTTTTTTTGTAACAGAGAGCTCCCGCTGGACGCAGAGTGCGTTCAGGTGATGATCCTCAGCAAATTGAACCAAATGAGTCAAGACCTTCGCCATCAGCCACATAGCAGCCCACAAACGGATTTCGCTTCTGCACCGGACCTGATGCCCCTCATGACGTGTGTACTTAATCTGTACCTTTCTGTAACAAGTGACTCAACACCAGCAAAGAAAAAAATGAAATCACAAAAAAAACTACCGCTGCACTGCCCTCTAGTGGTTGAAACTTACAGGCATGTTGCACATCTGGCCACAGCCAATCAGTGATGTAGCTGCAGGTACTCTCTGCCATTGACAGCCACTGAAAATCCCTGCTGCCACATCACTGATTGGCTGCGGCCAGAAGCGCAACGTACCTGAACTGCTCAACCCCTAGAGGGCAGTGCGGCAGCAGTTTTCCAGCATTTGTGATTTAGCCTCAAGTTAACCTTCTAAATATGTACTGGATGTTTTGTTTCATCAAGCAAATGGGCGATTAATCTCATTTACATGTCCTTTGTTCAAATGATCACCTTTTTGTCACATTTTTTCAGCAGTGCTGACGCTCAATCCCATTGTCTTGGTGCTTTTTTTTGTTTGTTTGTTTTTGTGGCACATCATTATTTCTGATCTCGTTGTTAAAAAGCAGCACCTCCCTTTCTTGTGGTCTTGTGTTATTTGTTATCGATGTTTGGCCTTTGTACAGTTTTCACTTTTTTTATTTCCCTTTGTTAATGTATCAGTGCCGTATGTAGCCTGTATGTAGTATTCTCTAAATTACTTTAAGGGAGAAGGAGTACAATATCAAAGTGAATAAGTAAAAGCTACAAGGAGCATTCTTGCTACATTCATGTTTGATATATTTATTCCTGCGGTATATATCTATATTTTTTTCCCTTCTTCCCATGACATGAAGACCGAAATCAGTGCCATAACAGCATCGCCTTGTTCTGAGTCCACATGTGCTCCTCTCAAGACATACAGCCTGCTCAGTTTTGGTGCAGCACACCACTGATTTATAGGTTAACAAGACAGATGACTCGAGGAGGGATTTGACTGTAGTGTGGCTGTGTGGGGAAGTACACCAGCAAAGCCAAAAACTGGTCAGGAAGATGAATCGACGGCCTGCCTCGACAAAAATCCGACGTATTACGATTCAGAGGATAGTTTTCCAACAGGAAGTGGGATATGATGCAGTTAATGTGGTTATGTATTGAGTTACAATCTTATTGGAATATCGGACTTTAAGACTCTTTCTGTTCCTGAGGTGCTCCTAACTCTGTCTTGTTGTAGTTGCGTTTAAAACACCAAATTGCAGTTCACCACAGTGACCAAGTGTAATTATTTGATGTTCTTGATTTTGTATATATGATTATGTTGACATGTATTGTGATTTGTTAGATGAATCGTACTTTAGCCGTCTCTCTTTTCGTTTTCTGTTCAAAAGCTTGGAGATCCTTTGTCTGACAGGGGTTCAAAAGTGTTTTGATTTTTTTGTTTTTTGTTTTGTTTTTTTTTTGGATTCTGTTCTTTACATTTAATTAACCTGGATTTTATGGATTTATTGCATTTGTGGCTTCATAAGAACATCTTTTGTAAGTTTTATATTAAGTTTAACATGAGTATTTTTGTTTGTTTTTTTTTTAAATCTCATTCTTGATAGTCGTTTAACCCTTCGATGAGATCACATCTGAGGTGGCGTGTAACGAGGAAGATGTAAGTGTTGAAACTGTCCCTTTACATGCACCTTTTGACAGAGAAAATAAAACGGCATCACTCGAGTTAACTTTTAAGTTTTTTAATAACCTTTTTTTTTTCTGTCCATGAAAGATAGAACATCAGAGAACAACCCACAAAGAACAGATGACAAAATTCCATCTCCTTAAAAATAGACAAAAATATAATGAAAGAGGACATTCCCATCTTCTAGCGACAGGTTGAAAAGGGGAAAGTATAGGCGACACAGTTACCAGGGTGCCGATGCCAACCGCTCCTTCTCACCCTACCTTTTCAATCTGAAAATCAGATTTTTATTTATTTTATTTTTTTTGTCTTTTCAAATCAACATTTCCACAATGTATACAACAGCCCACAGAAAAGGGGGGGAAAGAACAGAGTACATATGCAAGGGATAAAATTACCTTTGTACAAAAATAGATCTTTTTTTCTTGAACATTTTACTGTCTCTATGCAACAAAGAAAGCAGTGATTGTGTCACAAGCTCAGCTTTTCCTGATTACATTTTTGAACATACAACAGCCAAGCAACACATACATTTTTAGAGGGCGTTAAAGTCTATTAACCTTTTTTTTTTTCCTCTTTTTGATTTTTTTTTTAAGTTTATTTTTATTTTTTTTGCTACTTCTTAAGGTCCCATTAACTGCGGAGAGCTGGTTCTTTTCAGTTTAGAGCTGCTGCAATTCTGCTGGTTCAGATTTGCCTTAATAAATTCAAGATTGAATGCACAAAAATAAAAAAAATCCTCTGATGATAGTTTTGGAAAAAAAAAGAAAAAAAAGAAACACCGTAAAACTGAGTTGAATGACAGCTGAAGAAATCTCACCTGGTGTAGAACAGTTTGGTCTGAAAGACTTGTCTCCCTCTTGCGATATTGACTGGAAATACTCAAGGAACAGATTTATAGATATATATTTATAAATATATACACATATACATATAAACAAAATATAGCTTTATGGTATAAAGCATTTATGTAGGTAATCATTCTATCAGGATGATCCTTTCATTATCTCGTCGAGAAAAGACCCTTCTCTGTCCACATCCCACGGGAGAGTGAGCTTGCACGACATCCGTTTATGGCTTAAGATACCTGGGGTCACCGGTCACAGTAAACTGACAGAGCTCAAAAAGAGGAGGCATCAGACTGGAGAACAGGAGGATATTCAGTTTAAAACATCAGGTCGCCCTGCTGGGAGACAAATGATGAATATGCGTTTCTCTTCATTTCAAGACCAAAGTGGGCCACACATGAAATCTGCAACATTCTTTTAGAAAAAAAACAAAAACAAAACAAAACAAAACAGGTAAATCTAGCCTATCTGACCTTGTAGAAAATTTCGGAAAATTCTGGCAATATAATTCCCCTTTACCATAGTGCTTAGGTTGAAAACATTATTGAGCAAATTAAAACGTCATTTTTTTTGTTATTTGCTTTACAGACAGACAAGTATTATTATTATTTTTTTTTTTTTCCCCGAAATATAAATACTGTAAACTGAGCTCAAGCTGGCAGTCAATACTGTCACCTGGATAGTTCATCATTACACCGGCCGTCTGACTGAAATAAATGAGCTGTATAAATCAAAGGACAAGCCAATAGACCATACTGAGGTTATTGCTACTTTTTTTTCAGTCTTAACAAGCACAAACACTGAGGTTTTGTCTCACCAAAAAGGAATATTAAACATTGATGATAACGCCGTGGAAAAGTGCCATTCTTTTTTTTTTTTTTTTTTTCCTTTTTCTTTTTGTCTGATTAAATACTTGTATAAAATTCAAGTAATGTTGCAGTGCTGCATCTCTTCCACTAGGGGGAAGTCACAGCTCTTCCATAGCCGCCGTGTCCCTCACTCTCTCTGGTCCAAACTTCTCTGTCTGAAAGTGAATATTCAAGTCTGTCTAACCCTCTCGAGGTTGGCGTCCAAACCCGG
>OMLB01017528.1:0-28747 GCA_900302555.1 Myripristis jacobus
CGGATGGATAGACAGAGGGATGGAGGGACAGAGAGGCAAAGTGATAGAGAGACACCGAGGAAGACAAGCAGCCAGGCAGACAGAGAGAGAGAAAGAGAAACTACTGATTGAAAACTCATCCCCTAATGTCTTTTCAAAGGCAGCTGTGTAATACTTCAATAGTGAATTTGGAATATTACTTTTATTGTATGTTGGGTTCCATGCATGCATGTTTTGTATTGTTATGAGACTGTAAAAATGCATCTGATGTCTCAGAGATTTTCTGGGTACTTTCTGGGTCCATCACAGTTGCCAAGTCTGCTTATAATAAATGACTTTGGGCTTGTTTTTATCCAACGCCACTTGAAAAAAACAAAACAAAACTGAAAGTCACAGATTACATTTTTTTTTTTTTTTTTTTTTTTTTAACTGAGGCTTGTTTTAAAATGTGGCAGCTTGATGCTTTTTAGACGCCATATAATTTATATCATGATTAGAAGAAGCAGTTTTAACACTTCAAGCCCAACTTGAAGCATAACTGAGACCCAAACAGCGAGAGATATGGAATAAAACAAGAATTATCAAGCAAAGCAATGACGTTACAGAGTAAACACTGCAATAGCACTGTTGAAAATTTCAAAACGCAGTGTGCTTATTGAGCTTGTTTTTGAAGCCAAGGTTACTTATTTGTCTCACAAGAATTGGCAATATTGTCCAGTCAGTAGCAATGTCATGCAAGTGTTTACAATTGTTTATTTTAGTCATCTAGAGTTGCTTGGCCTGTGGACAGTGCAAACTCATATTGGAGACTTACTATATTTTTGTGACAGATAGATTACTGATAAGGATGTATGAGTTAACATGATTAGTGTTTGCCACTCTTACACAATTTAATACATTCATATCACACACACAAGCGTATAAACAAACAAATGCAAATACAAACACACACACACACACACACACACACACATGCACACACACACAAACATACATGTAGAAATATAGAAATACACACAGGCCTGGGGATACACACACAAACAACCGAAGGCCTGCAGACAAGCATGCACACAAACTACCAGATACCACCTCTCCACACACACGCACACACTCGCACACACACACGCGTGCACACATGCACACACACACACACACACACAAGTACAATTAAAGGTCCTGTTTGATGTTTTGATGCTTTCATGTTCTGATGACAATTTCATCGAGGAGGAAGAGGACAGCGTGGTTTGAAGCTCCCGGCTACAAACACAGACATGCGCAGTGATAAAGACATGCTGCCACCAGACATACACACACACACACACACACACACACACACACACAAACATACATAGACAGCCTTGCAGCAGCAGTACTTTTCCCTCTTCTGATCTGCTGAGTCAGCCCAAGCCCCTTAAGACATCTTGCCTCTGTTTCTAGATATCAGAAAGAGAGAGAGAAAGAAAGATGGCGAGATAGTGCAAGAGGGGAGAAAAAGACAGAGAATGAGATAGGTGAAGAGGGAGAGAGAGGGCTGAAGGAAAGAAAACGTCTGAGGCCAGTCTACAGACCTTTGTAGTTCCACCAGCAAGGAATCACTTGGCTGGCACAGAGAAGAATAGGGACCACTGACCCTGACTGAATTTTGCTGAACTTTATTGGCATTCCAGTTGACAAGAGGAGCTTTTAAACATCACTATTTGGAAATAATAGGTTTCATATATAATGTTCAATGAAGATAGAGAAGCAAGTTTCAAGGTTTGTTGGGTATTTTATCATCCACAGCGTGGTGTCTGCTGAACAAAAATAAATCAATGAATAAATGGCAGCCTAACATTCAAAATCCATCAACACCTCTTAAATAAAACCTTTGTCAAGCTGCTAAATTAGATCACACTTTGTTTTTAATTGACCTTCCAATTCAAGTAAAGGTTGACGTTGCTGATCACTCAGCTTGATGGACAGATACACAATCTCAACCCCTGAGTTCAGAGGCGGTTTGAGAGTGTGATCTCAGAGGTTTAAAATGGAATAAACAGTGTATGCGTATTTACACTGTGTGTGTGTGTGTGTGTGTACATGCACTAGACAAGGGGATACAGACAGAGTGTGGTTTCCTCTGTTTTTACTCTGGATGAAGCAGTGAATAGACGGTTTTCAGTTAACCCTAAATGGTACCCAGTTCCTTTACTGATAAGGAAGGCGAGAGAGAGAGAGAGAGAGAGAGAGAGAGAGAGAGAGAGGAATGAGCCAATGGTAATTCATGAATGTGTGAGAGGAAGTGTGTTGGAATGAGTGGCATGTGGTAAAATTTCATCAATGAACCAATGGCAACACCAAAATCCAACATCAGGTGAGAGAGGGGTATGTGTTTTTGTTTGTTTATAATATATTTATCTATTTTCTTTCTAAATTGTGCCAACCTGTGTGAAACTGTTTTCCATTCCCAGTTGTAAATATTATAAAGAAAATGAATCCTCCTTCTTTCTGCTAAGTCATCCCTAGTTGAGTCAGTCTCAGTCATTGATAATCCTTTATTACACTAAACCGTACAAAGCTGAAGACTAATTACCCAGCAGCCCCCCATAAAGCACCATAACTTTCTAATCTGTTTATAATTACCATTTCAATGATCCCACGCATTAACGTCCGACCTTCAAGAACTCTGACCCAGCTCTAATTAGCACTAATATCCGATCATTGCAATATATGAAACTAGCCATGACCAAACGAATGGACCTCAGGTACAGCTAATTTCTGGAGCAATTATCTTTTCATGTTGAGAGATTTAGCTGATTATCTGCACAATTTCACACAGTTTTTTCCCCCTTGTGTGATTCTAAATGATGTTACATTATTAAAAAAAAAAAAAAAAAAATCACTTTTCAAAGCCAGGGCTTGTGCAGAGGCTGTTCAGATGCTGTGCTCTTAATGTTTGGTCATGTGGAAATGCAATAAATGCTTGTCATCTCAACTGCACATAACTATGTGATGTCCTCATGTTTTACCACAGCGTACTCACAGGAGATTTTGAAGCACTGACTTGAGTTACACTATTCACTTGTCTGTTCCAAACAAAAGCAAAGTAACTCCAAGAAAAAAACAAACAAAAAACAAACAAAAAAAAACAGCAAGCATTGGCTCTCTATTGCATGACATTCTTTGATTTAGTTATAAAATTATTGGTCTTGTCAGTGCTGCTGTATTTCAGTGGATTAAACCAGAAATATATAAAGGTAGATATTTTACATACTCCACATGTTCCACGCCTCACCTCCAGGAGGTGACATAGAGTACTAAAACTGGGCTAGTCAATGGGACTTTTCCATAAAATCATCTCTCTAGATTACAATAATTTTGTTATTGTGCATTGGAGCGACAGATAACGTACTAGCTAGCACAAGAAAACACCCACTTGATTAATAAATTTATTTTTCATAAACGGCATGTGCTCTGTTCCACTCTTAAAGCCCAGAACATCGCAGAGATAGCCATCGCTCATCTTGGTTCTCGGCTTTTGTTCAGAGTCATCAGAGAAAATGTTTGCTCGCGTATGTGGTACCGAACAGATTCATCATTGTTTCACACCTCAACAGAGGAAATTGGCCTTTTCCAAACTTTGATAGACCTCGGGTAGCTGGAGAAGCTGACGTGGACTCTGCAGAGAATCTTTGTATTGCATTCCACTCGCTCCTAATTGCACGCTCTCTTTCCACTTGTTGGTTGGTTGGAAGATGGCTGAAAACAGCTTGATGTCTCTCTCAATGGCAGCAAATTCTTGGAAGCCCTACTGAATTCTGTCATAAGAGATGTGATCATCGACATACACTTTCCTTTTTTTCAGAAAGGTTGGCATTTGGAAAAGCGGACTTAATTTCTGACATTGTAGGGATGTGCGCGACATTGAAGCTGCATGGTTGTTTCTCAAAAAGACAGTGCTTCAAACAAAATGCAATCAAGAGTGCGTACAGCTGAGTGTGTTCAGTGTGTTAACTTGGCTAGTTAGATCAACTAATAAAGCCAGGTCAGTAAACCATAGAGGGTCAGCCAGCTCATGAAGAGGTCAGTCTTTCTCTGTAAAAAAATTCCAATTGCCAATTTCAGATCTCAGGAAATAAACCACTGCAGGCCAGAGAGAATACGTCACCGTATTCAGTGTTGATTTCAGATAAGAAAGCCTGATTTTCCCTTTGATTGAGTGCTCATGATCGAATTAGGTGATTGAGCTGGAGTGCCTTGGCAGAGTGTTTCTTGGCGTGTATTTTGCCTGCCTTACTCCACTGTTATGAACTTTCCTGCGCACCACAGAGGTTATCCCATTCCTCTGACAGGTCATCGCTGGAGCCCCATCCTCTGTAACTGCACAAAGCTTGTCCCATGGAAGGTCCATGTTGTCGACACAACTGATCCTAACCCATTGTTATGCCCTTTAGATTCATGCAGCTCCTCTGTGGTGCACAAGTTGTCATCAGCTTCCTGCTACAACTGTCTGTGGCATCTGTGCTCTTGTCACATGCAATCGAGTAACACACTTGATGATTTAAATTAGCTGACAAGTCTTCAATTTGCCTGTCAACTTTGTTTCTGGACATACTAACATGGTGGAATTCCTTCAATTTCTCTGGGCACATTATCCCAGTGACTTTAATGAGGCATTCCTTTGTAAAGTCACCCACTGAGAAGGGTTTTCCGTGTCATGTGATGAGCTGGACCACCGCATAGCTGGCCATTGTGGCAGTTTCTTGTATTATGTCAGCACCAAAAAATGATGTTGTTGAGCAAATAGGCTAGCCACCGTTTTGCTTAACTTTCTACTCTCACACTGCACCAGTGTACGAGATGTAGACATGATGTTTTGTTTTGTTTTGTAATGTCCTCGAACATCATAATCATAACACCATAATTTTTCCTGATTCCTGGCAAATCAAACAATTAACTTCCCTTTGACGTCTGTAAAATAAATAAACAAAAAATCATTTTCCCATCATGTCTGAAATTTTCTACACTCACTTGCTATTTTGCGTCTTTTCATTTCCGTCATGTTTAATCAACTGTGGCCAGATTTTTTCATCAATGAGTGATCATTGCGGCGGTAGGTCTAGTAGTCATTTAAGACAGCAGCGACATCTAATGTTGAAACTAAGAAGTACACTGTATATACAGTGTAATTTATTATCGCCGACTATGTTCTAATAAGCCACAGGTCACAGTTGGATACCCCTAATGTATATGAATGTTTATGTTGACAAAGCCATTAACTTAAATGTATAAAATCTTTGCAACTGGAAATAAAATGTGACTCGAAGTTTCTTTTCTTTTTTTTCAACTGCATTCCCTGAGTTTCATTGAATGGTGCAGCAGCTTAATGAGTTCAAACACAGCAGTTATAATGATAGCTGTATAGAATAGTTTACATTACTAAACTATATAATTAAACTCAATTACATCATGTACATCCAACACTTTAGGTATCCTCTGGGCACAAGACTGAAAACACTGACTATAATTAGAAGTTAGTCGGAAAATTATTATAGCATATGAAAATACCACTATAGCATAGGCTATAGGAAGCTGCCTGGGTGGTCCAAAGACAATGTCTCCATTATTGCTGGCGATGACAAGCACAATGATAGTACTCATACCTGGAAACTCTAAACAGTGATTAGATGCATGCAATTGGATGAGTACTGCAATGTTGCTGGTATGTAAGTGACCATTATACAAAAAAAAAAAAAAAAAAAAAAACGCCACTGGGAGGGGGGAAAAGAAGCACAAAACCTCACTTTTCACATTAATTTTGACCAATTCACATTTGAAATCATAATTAATTTGCTACTGGACTTAAGAACCTATGTTATAAAGTCAATAGCTGTGTGGTTACATGACTTAAAGATAAATACAGTTCTTACAAACAATATCATACAGAGAGCAGTCACACTGGAGCGTTCCCTTTAAGAATTTTACCCTCTGCTGTGTGGTTCTTCATGTTAACAGATATGCATGACGGTGGCAGTGTGATTTCCCCTCAAGAAACGCCCCCTTTAATTCACTGATTTTTAATAATGAGAACATTTACTGTAACGCTTTGAACCACTAATGCTTTTGATTGCTAATCTTATCAACCCTGCACAACACAGCATTGATCAAATGAACACATTTCCTGTGGTGGGTCTATTCATGGGGAAAGAACAAAGTTACTGGTTTAATAAAAAGAAAAAAAAAAAGCAGTTCAGGGAAATGTGAAAGTAAGAGGGTAAAGAGAGAGAGCGGAGAAAACATAGCAATTTAACAAAATAAAAGTAAAGGGGGTTGTGAATTCCCACTGGTGTGCTGGGGTTTCTAAGATGCAATGATCTGATCAGGGAGCTCATTTTCGCTCTCTCATGTGCAATACAAAGATAGTGTGAAAACCTAAGATTATGTCTTTGGTTCAACCTTATTCTGTGGCAGAGGCAGGGATCTCAAATTAAGCACATTTACAAAACTGCTTGAGACATTATGCACTAACTATATATTTTGTACAGTTATGACTGAGAGGATTTTGTTTTATTTTATTTTATTTCTTGCTCAAGAAAAACACATTTTACGTGAGATTCATAGTCAGGTTAATCCCCATTAAACATTTCACTTAGGTTTTCAGACGGGTTTATGCACTGTATGGAGAGAGGGAGTGAGACAGGAATGAAAGACAGGGGGATGGGGTAGAGGGGTTCACCTCGCTAGAAGATAATTTCAAAAATGCATCCTCATAAATTGTCATCCCATCCTCCACTCCTCCAAATGTGTATTTTCCTAATGCATAAGAGGCCATATTCAAATGAAGGAGGGGAAGACCTTTCACATGCGCGCCAGGCTATAATGGGGAAAGCTTAGCATAACTTCCGCCTGATTTCCAATGCAAATATTAGCAGTCAAGTTCAGTGTGTGGCTGCAGATTATGGTTTATCCCTCTCACACACCACAGAGTTCCTTTACGCTCTGGAAACATTTTTGCTTATCAGTGCAATGCAACGATCAACTCTCCTCACATCCCTCTCAGTCCCTTGGAGACTTCAAGAGAGAGGGGGAGAGAAAGAGAAAGAGAGAGAAGGAGATGACACAGAGAGAGAGAGTGAGAGAGGGGGAGAGAGAAAGATGAAGACAGAAAGAGAGAGAGAGGGGGTGAGATGGAGAGGGAGAACGAGAATCATCAGCATTCAAATGTAGTCAGATCCACCCCAAACTTCAGCCACCGCCCATCTTTTTTTTTTTCCTACTCGTCTGAATCCTTATTGCTTAAATCCTTAAATTAAACATCTTAATTGCTGTAAGCCTCACTATCAAATAGGGAATTACAAAGACCTCAGTGGAGCCGAGCCCCCCGATCCCAACCCCCTCCTCCACTCCTAATAACATATCAAATACTATTGTTTATGTAATTTTATGTAATACTGTGTGAGACGTTGGAGCAACAAGCCTCCCATCTCCCCCTGTTCTGCCTGTGAGTGTAATAGCATAAAAGCAGCATGACTGATGAGTTTTCGCATTAAACAATAGATGGATAATGGCACAGATAATTCTATTAAAAAGTCTCATCAGGGTGTCCAGGGATATGTGTGAGATGTTCCCATACGGTTTTGTTTTGTTTTTTTCCTTCTCACACTAAATGAATAATCCTTGTTTTTTATGAACAGCACAGAATATTGTTGCTTTTAAACACATCTGCCCTCAGCGATTCAAATCATCTATCCTGACCCCTGCAGTCAACCGAGAAGTTTTAATATAGCGTCTTTGTTCCAAGACACATCTTCATGATCAAAGTGACAAATAGCAATGTGTGGCCATGCACAGAGCAAGGGAAGCACACAAACCCACTGCTGCCTAGCGCTCCTATAGTATCCCTATAGCCCCTCGGTAAAGTCGCTGCTGCTGAAAATGCGCTCCACAGACCCTGCCGCTGCTGCTGCAAGAAAAAAAAATTCTGGAAAACACTGAGAAGGCGATGAATTAAGGCCTAAGATGATTAATAATTTTATTGTTTACATTGTCCAGTGTTTTCAAAGATAAAGAAGTTATAAGAGCTTCATGTAATTTGGCATACCAGTGTGCTGTCTCATTACTGTCCCATTATTCTGACAAAGCTGCATGGTAATTCAAATTGGGTGGCAATTTTGTTTTAATGAATTTTATAGATTTCAAATATATGTTTGTGTATTTTTGTTGCATTTGATTATAATTATAATTATTGTTATCTATGAACATTGAAACTTGTGCTGATGTATTTTCTGATGGCCAGAAAGACTATGAATAAAAAAAACATATATATATTACAACAAATTTTCTCACTGAACAACCGAGACTGATGAGTTGTCTCAATAGATATTAATCTATATTGTCTGAATGAGTACTACAAATATGTATTCTTTCAAACAAGTGGCAAAGACGTGCTGCAAATGAAACCAGTGCAGAAGCGGCTTTTGAAGCAATGGCTAAAGGCAGTATTGTATGTCGCATTCATACCGATGGGACATACAGGACAAAGTGCATAGCACAGTCACAATATTTCCATGGGAGGTACCGTGTATCCATCTTTTATGCTATTTACCAATGATCAATGTATGGTGGGGTCACACAGGCATTTACACTATTGTTTGCAACAGCGATAAACCATTTGCACCAAACTGGTCAAAAATGATCTTACAACATGCTCTCACTGGCCAGGATGTTAGATAGGGGCACTTCTACATTCATTAATCAGTTCCTTCTGTTTTTGTAAAAGCTCTGTATTTAAAGTGATTATAATCACACTGAAAGTCGATGCTCTTAAAAGTATAGTCCTGCTTTGGATACTTTGTGCAGATGAATATACAGCTAAAGCTTTATTGTTTGCCTTGAATATAGTGGGGGGACGAAGGTGATGGGAGAGCAGGAAAATGGCACTGCTAACATTCTGCTCTGCTTTTAATTAAGCCTTGTTATGTGGGTCCTCTGGATAATGTATTTGATAATGAGACTATTAGTTGTGATAGAGCACCAGACATCATTGAACAAATAATGGCAATGAATCAATAAACAGCACAGAGCAAGAGAGAGGAAAATGTTTTTTTTTCCAATACTGTATATCTGTATTTGTACTCCATTTGCAGGCAAGGCTTCATCGGTTTTGTTAGTGTGTGTAGCACAGAACAACAGAGGCACAGAA
Organism: Myripristis jacobus; assembly: GCA_900302555.1. Taxonomy (NCBI): domain Eukaryota; kingdom Metazoa; phylum Chordata; class Actinopteri; order Holocentriformes; family Holocentridae; genus Myripristis; species Myripristis jacobus. The sequence continues at coordinate 9,158 of OMLB01017528.1, forward strand.
AGGGGTAAACACAGAGAGCAGTATGGCAACAGAGCCAATTAGAAGTTGCTGAAGGTCAGACCAAGGCCCGAGGGAGTAGAGGAAACAATAAATAATTTGGAGGGTAAAAAGCAAAGTGTTGCCCAGTACAAAATGCATTGTGTTCTTTTAAGTCTTGACAATTTATTTTCCCAATGAATTATACATGTGCGATTCTGCTGCAAACATGCGCTGCCCAGCGAGGGGGAGATAATCTTCAATCTTTGTAAGTACTTCAACAATGGTGTGTATGACAAACACTGGAAGAGATTTGGTGCTGGATGGAGACGTGAAGTGCTCTCTATATTGTACATTGCCCAGCAGCTTTGGAAAACAAAGATCCAACTGCACTCGTATAGCCATTGTTTACTGACTGTTTCCGCTAATGGGCAAAACACTGTTTCACAGCAGACTGCGGTGACAATGGGCAGTGTTTATTCTGCTGATGTGTACATGAACAAAATATGAATGACACGATGTGTGCATACTAAAGAGCAATTAACATAGAATCAGTATGATTGGGGAAATAATGCTGGCTTTTTTTTTTTGGATTTGATATTTGATTAACTTGGTTGAGAACGGAGTAATTTTAGAGAATCACTGTTGTGTAAGTTTACACAAGCGCCAGTATAAGTTGTCTCGCTGGGAGGAATGATCAGTTTTGAGGCTGTAAGCTGTAGCAATTCTGAAAACAGCCAGAGTGACTGATACTGAAGAGCGGCTTTTGTATTTAAAGTTTTCAGCTGTGAGATTAAAAATTTCCAGTTGGATATATCACTGGGAACCTTTCCTCAGAAGCGTACATATCCTTTTCAAACCAAATCCAGTCACGCAGAGCCATTCGCAGCATTCTACTTTTCCCTATTCTTGTTTTCCAAAACATTAGTCTTGCAAACTCTAATGCGTGCAAATGCAGTGACTCAAGCGGGCTGCCTCTTTCTTCCTCTCGTGCTTTCTCTTTCTGTGTTTAGAAGGCGGTGAGTAAATCATATGGTCAGGCTTGTGCAAAGCCAGAAAATAATGAGATCATATTCCATTCTCTTCCGCCTATCAAAGTTTTATACAAAAGCAAAAAGCTGCTAGTTCCAATACCCAGGAAATTCTAAAGACTCTGACAAATCAACCTCCCTTGACAGCTACATAATGTATGGCTTTTAGCATCTAGCCTCTGAAGCCCCATCACAGCCTATGATAGCTACACTGACTTACCTACACATACTGCCAACGACATTGGACACAAGGCAAAGGATGGGAGTGTGGTTTACAGTATATGAAAAGTACACAAAGGTAAAACGCAAGTCGAGCAAAGGATGTTTGTTTTCCACCTTTTTGATGGGCTTGGTAGATTTCACAAACAAAGATTTTTTTATTTATTTATTTTTTAACTTGACAAACCAATAAGCATAGAAGCCGTCCTCATGAAAATTCAGAATGTGGTCATCTGAGAATTTGAATCATCACAGCTCATCCTTTTGATGTTGCACATGCATTGTTTCTCCAGCTCGTCAGAATTTTTCCATGTCGAGCGGCTTCCAAATGTTTACAATAAGATCTTGATATTTCCATCTGAAGTGACACATTTGGCTTCACTATATGCGATCCAATTTAGTGGAAATGCTTCCTGCAGACTGATAAATGGCCAGACTAAATCCACTAGAAATGACAACTCTTTCCAAAACCAACTCATCTCCTCTCCCTCCTTTTGTCTGAAGTGTGTTTTTCAAGGACATCTGGAATGCAACACCAGAGAAAGTGCTTTTTTTCTTTCTTTCTTTTTTTTTTTTGCATGGTTGCGCCACACAACAGCTGCACCACATATGGCACAGTGTAGAAATCATACCAAAAAATCATAACATGCTCAGTGCCGTAATTGCGTTGTAAAAATGCAGCCATATACACACATACTGAAAGAGCAACCAAAACAAATGATGGTAGACAGGAAGAGACCAAACTGCACTTCATAAAACACACATACACACACACAAGTGCACCAATCAACAACTGTGCATTAGGTGAGACATCTAATTTAAGTCTCTATATAATTTAATATATCATATACACATCAGGGTCTTGCTCTTTACTCATGCACAATCCAACATTTCCTGGGGTCAAAGTGGAGGTGGGCTGGAAGCCATTTCCAGCGGGAGCCCTCTATTGCATGTGGTCTGATGGGGTTGATTAATCCGCAGCAACTATGGTTTGTCTTCTACAGCTCAGTGAACAACTTCATTTCAACTGATGAGTTCAAGCTCAGGTCAGGGCAGTCCTCATCTCTGACATTACAACAGCCACACAATGAGAATTAATTTCTCTCGCTGTAAAAACAACTACGTGGTGCAGGGACCTGGCTTTTGAGACATATTGCAATTAGAGCCAAACAACTCGGCGAGGAGTTATATGCTTGAGTGATGTCAGTTTGTGTGTGCATATGTGCGTATGTGTATGTGTAGGCTTTTTTTTTTTTTTTTTTTGTGAGTGTGTGCATGCTCTTCATGTGGCTCTGGTAATGTGGTCAAGTGTAAACAATGATGGCTTTTTTCCAGACTTTCTCCACATTTGACAGATGATTGTTTGGAGTCTGCTCCTCTGTAGTTTCTGCCTTCCCAGAAATGAATTTGCTGAACACAAACAGGTGAAAAAAAAAAAAAAAAAATCTGCATTACTCATTTTCACAGAAAGTGGCGGTGGGGGAGGCAAACCTCAAGCGATGTTTGTCTTTGTTTCCGAGACCATCCATTCTGTAGTATGGGTGCCATTTGCATCTAATATTACCATTGCGAAATCAAAGAAAAATGAAAACTATTTTTGATTTCTGCATGGGTTGCCATCTGTTACCATACATCTGAATTCTGCATCTCAGTTCTCTGAGGCATTCACTCTCTTTCTGGCTCATTCACAACCATTTATCTTTTTTTTTCTTTTCCTTTTTCCCCCTTCCCTTCTCCCCTTCACAGCCAATCATAAAAAAATATGCCCAAGATAGTGCTGGCCTCTCAAGCATCACCAATGTGCAGAAGGCTTCATCAAAATATTTAAACATGAGCGATATAAACCTCATGTCCTAAGCTCAATATGAACTTCTGCTTTGAGTATGTTGAATTGATCAGTACAGCTTGCGCATATCAAACAAGAGGGAATGTTAGCAGTGGAATACATTGTGCATTTCAAAAATACGGATTCACAAATAGACACAGACATGCACACATATAGTGTTATGTAGATGGAAGGCATGGAAAAATGAAATGACTTTTAAGTGGGTGAGCATTAATAAATCAGCAGGGCTTTTCAATAGACTGTGTCCTGTTTCCGCTCTGTGCCTTTTCCACCTGTCTGGTGGGGCTTTGACAGAGAGACTGCCGGCATTATTACAAATAAATATTGGTTTGAATATATAGCCCTGTCATTGCTCTATATTATGGTTATGGTTTCAGGAATAATTGAATCTGTGCGGATGGTGATCTGGGTGAATTAACGGATTGTTCTAAGGGACTGATGTGAATAGAGGGGGTGCAGGTTTGGGAGATGATGACGTGTGGGAATTCATTTCACCGCTCAGCGCGGAAGAGCATATTGTAAAATGGGAGGGAGGTGTCTCGCGATGTATGTCACAGTCAGTTTTATCATGAGTGTTATGATGAAACTATTGCGTCTGTGGGGTTTTAAATAACGCTGCGTGTTATCTTTGCTATGGAATATTCATTGCTGCAATTATTCAAACCTGCAGGGCCCCTGTCTGACGGTATGTGTACTGAAGAGCAGATATGGGGTATGAAAAGTTATTCACAATTGTCTGTACATAAATCAGCATCACATTATGAAAATCAAGACATAGTCACAGACAGCCTCGGAGTTGATAAGAAATGCTGCATGCAAAAAAAAAAAAAAAAAAAAATAGAGAACTCAAGGTGTATGGAAAATTAGGCCACTTTTTGCCACAAACAAGTTTTAGTTCCAGTTTCTCAAGCCTCCAAACTTCAATCTGCTTTGGTAAAGTTTGTCATTCAGGTTTTCTGTGTGCACTTCATCTGAGTGAAAAAAGAGACAAGGAAATCAGGCCAGAAGTTGTCACGATTGAGACGATAGAGTACGTGTCGCCCGCGCTCTATCTACCTGCACTCGCATGGAACACAAGTTGGGCAGAGCAAAGACAAAGAGCTTGTCTCCTTCAAGCATGAAGGAAGACAGAGAGAGAATATGTAACCATCCTTAAGTAATTTTGTTTACTGGCCCTGGCTTCGGTGCACTCGGGGTAAAATCTCCAGGCTCTCTCCCATCTATTGAACAAAACTCAGCAAATTGGTACCTCAGGTTCATTTCTCTTTGAGCTCTCTCACCTGGGAGTCGGGGGAAGAATTGCCTTGTAGGCCTGAACTGCAAACAGCTTTCTCTCTGATCTGCTCCCTTCGCCCTCACACTATTTGAACTGTGTTTTCCCCTGGCGTTGTGGGAACCGTTTGCTCTCTTTCTCTCTGTCGAGAAAGAAAAAGGCTGTGTTCTTCATACATTTTTTAAAGTCTGGAGTATGTTCCCTCATGCAAACCCAAACACACACACACACACACACACACACACGCAGACACACTCCTGCCTCGGCACTCATCGATGCTTTCAGGCCAGTTCCGTCAGCACCTGGACGTCAGGTTTTTTTAAAGCAAAGGTCCACTGACTTGCCCCGATTTGTAAACAAGTTTGGACGACATGAGCGCATTAGTGTCGGTTCTTGGTAAATTCAGTATTAAGAAATGCCAAGTACGTGTACAACATGGTGCTTTGATGAAGCTGTCCCCGATCAATAATTCATCACAACTTTGCTCCGCTATACAGGCATCTCAATAAGTTTCTAAGGAAAACACAGCAGAATCAAATGAAAGATGATAGATCAGGAAAAAAATAACACAAAAAGAAATGAAACACACACACACACACACACACCGTGTTTATATTTAATGGCTTTTTGCTTTTGGAAATGCCACGACACGCTGGGTCAGCATGTTTCGACAGGACCGGAGGAAGGACCGGAGGAAGGAGGGAGGTAGGAGGAGTGGCGAAGGAGGGGGAGATGGGGAAACAACTTCATATGACCACCTCTGGTTTGTTCTCATTTTGTTATTTAGCTCTGTAAAGAAAAAAAAAAAAGAATAAAGGGGGAAAAAACTGCTTTGGCCACCATGTTTTGGTATTTCCTGCTAATCCCCACAACCTCCTGTTCAGCGGTGGTGCTGGTGGTCTTTGTGTGTCTGTGTCTGTGTGTGTGCGTGTGCGTGAGTATGTGTGTATGCGGGCACCTGCGCGCGTGATGGAGCTCTAGTTTCTAGTGTGTGGCCAAAATCTAAATCCATGCCAGGACAGCAATCCGGCCTGAAAACACAGCTCCTAATCCTTTAACCTTCAGAACAAGAGGAGAGGGAAAAACAGCTGAAGGGCCCTGCATGGTGCGGCGGAGGGAGAGAGACACCCAGCTCGACCAGACCAGACCAGACCAAGAGGCCACTGATATTCATTCACCCCCTCCTCCCCAAGGCAGGAAAATGGATTTCTATTTCTGGGGCTTGATATCGCTGATCGCGGTTCATAGCCCCCTTTCAGGGCCTGGAGTTAACATCGCGGGCTGATGTCAGGTTGCGAACGCTGATCGGAGCCGGGGAGATGGGTCCTGATGGCCTTCCAATCTGCCAAAGCTGTGATGGCTGCTTTGCTGATAGCATCGCAGTAAATTCTATCACTGTCACTCTCTGTTTCTATCCAGAAGCACTCAGTGTGTGTGTGTCTGTGTCGGCATGTCCTAGTGTTTGCTTGTGTGTATGTGTGTGTGTGTGTGTGTGTGTGAGTGTGTGTGTGTGGCTGTTCCAGCTGTCCATGACTGACATGACATCTGATGGCATTGTGCTCTGTGTGTGTACTGTAGCTTAACCTCAATGATGCTTTTTCCTTGAAAACTTGAGGAGTTGTAATGACTGTGATGACTTTTAATCAGTTGGGACTAAGTTATATCTGTCTGCATTATGCACAGTAAAATCTCTACATATATTTAATGACATCGGAATTTAGAGAGCAGTATTTGTGCAGCATTTCTACAAGCTCTCAAATTACTTTACAGAGTCAGAGAACATATTATGTAATCTCTGCATTTTTCTTAAACCGATTCTTTATGGAAATGTATGCATCCCTTTTCTCTTGACTGTAAGTATTGGGCTCTGGATCATTTTCAGCTGAGGCCCCAACCTTAAGTAACAGACTTGGCATATGGTGGCCCCCAGAAACAGACCATAACCCTAAGTGGAAAAAAATAAATAAATAAATAAATAAAAAGTGGTAATGGTAATGGTATAAAAAAAAAAAAAAAGTTGTGCATCATTTTATTTGTATGGATCTTCAACTGACAAAACCTTACCCCAACACCTACACCTACAACTAAATGTAAAGGTACAGTTCAAGCAGAAATGAAAATATTATGTCATATAAATAATATTATTTTGCATGAAAATATTATTATCTGCTCTGCCCTGTACCAGCTGAAATGCAGGTGAAGTGTCTTTGCTCATGCAACACACTGGGAGGTGGCTAACACAACTCCACAGCATTCTCCTATACAAAACAGCCAAAGTCATTGGGTAGTGCCTTTTAGTTCCAAGAGGGGCAAAACAAATTACAACAAAATCACTCAGTGCAGCTCGTGCAGAATGATCCAAGTCTTTCAGAGCTGAATGATTCCATCATTTGTTCTGCTCGATGAGAACTTGGAAGTTCTCTTGTGTTCTCAATTCTTGCAATTCTTGTCTAGCAGAACGTGGACCTGAAAGGCTTGGGTGCACATTAGCGTGAACTATTGTGCTATTAAAGGCTATAGTGAAGATTTGCACCACATAATCATGTAATCATGGATTTCTTTCACAACAGCTGCATTTAGTCTGGTTGAATTGAACGCATTTGCTCCCTTGGAGCAGTTTGTTTGGGTAGAACCAGTGTGGGCCTTGGTGGGCCTTTGGTTCATGACAAATCACAGTACTTGCTGTTTTTATTCATTCATTACTTTACTGTACAGCACTTTGGCCCCTGTGGTTCTTTAAAGCACTTTATAAATAAAGTTGGATTGGATTGGATTGGACTTCCACATGGTTCACTTCGACGAGGCAACAGCTGCAGTGTTCACTGATGTTACTGCGTTGGAAGAAGAGTTTGTTTGAATACCTTTATTAAAACTTCCATCATGACAAAGCCAACACATGGCTGTTTGGTGGATCTCTCTCTGTCACAGCAACAGTCAAGGGGGAACTTAAAGTTAATGCATGAAATTGAATTAAATCATGTGTGAGCTGCTAAAGTTGGTTAACATGTTGAAGGCTAGGTCATAGCCAATCTCAGGCTAACAAACTCTAAACTAAATAAACTCTTTTCTAAAATATTCTGTTTTGGCATGAGCCAATAGCCCACACCGGTTCTACCCATTTATTGTCTATGGCACCAACATTTCCAACCAGAGTCCACTTGAAAGAGGTAGTCTTGGCTCAGTTCCAGGGGGAGCGGTTCATTTGAAGTGAGAAAGGTAACCACACCAACACCGCCAACCGTGAGATGAGAAAAGAGTTTCTAACCTGCTGCACATGGTTGGTATGCCACGTAAAGAAGTGATGAAATCGTGACACTGCTGGAGTCTCTCCAGCTCTGCGTTGGTACCGGGTTCTGATGGCAGCTTGACGGACTGCTGTCAGAGGGCTGGTATCGTCACCAATCCAAGCCTCTCTCAATTTGTTTTGCTAATCTTCTCGTAGTCTTCCATCTTCCTTTGATGTGCAGGGAAAAGGATGATGACTGTAATAAACATTAAGGTCCATATCATTATTCATTCTTCCTCAGCATACTTCAGCTGTTGGTTGTCTGCTGCATTCAGGTGCTATCAGAAAAAGCAGAAGAATGGGCTTTCATTGTATTGTTTTATTTTTATTCAAAGATATAGGTTGGCACATCAGAAAACGTGCTTTCTCTTCTGACCAATAATAAGCAAGCAGGTCACTTGGTTTACATCCTTGATCCACTTTAATTTCAGCGTTGTGAAAGCCAGCAAAGCCTGAACTTGTTTGTCTGCACCATGCAAATGACTATTGAGTGTAAAAGTGACCTTAGTCTCAATTACAATTGATTTGTTGTGATTTTTTGCTTGTTGTCTGGAACTCTAAAAAGTGGCACCCACTGACTTCTGTTGCATGGTATATACAGCAGCACTTCACCTGTGTTTCAACTGGTATAGAGGTGAATTACATAATGACAAAATTGTCAGTTTTGAGTGAGCTCTTCCTTTAACCTTGTAACCTTAAATCACCCTGTTTACATTTGGGTCTGCTTCAACATTTCTGCCTTAGGGGTCTTGCCTCACGCCTTCTACCTGGCCACTCGCTCCATGATTCTCCATGCTATCAGAGCTCCAGCCCTCTCACTGAGTTAGCCCATTTGGCTGTAATGATATTGATGCTGAGTGATAATTTCTGACAATGAATTAATAAAATGTTCTTCATGTAGTCTGCTGTGTCTGTGTAGCCCCCAGCATATTCCAGAGATGTGAGTGTAGGAGGGGAAATAAATAAACAAGGAAAGATCTGAGGAGACTTAGCCAGGGGCATTCAATATGCAAACACACACACACACACACACACACACACACACACACACACACAGATTCATGGCTATACCCCAACTCACATGCTTGCCCCTCACCACTACAATCAACCTCTACATACACACACACACACACACACACGGAATACAATTAAGTTTATGGTAAGCAAGCCAAGTGTTTTTGCACAATCAGAGGCTCCTGTGTTGCGTTTTGGTTTCTGAGACGAAAAGCGTCGGCTCCTGAAGGCAGGTCGTGTTCATTACACCCCTCTCTTCATTTTTCCTCCCAACTTCCGCCAAACTAGTGGATTAACTGCTTAGCTGGACTTTTCGCCGTGCTGTTCCCTTGTAAATGCAAAGGAAGGCGAAGGGGTGCTACAACATTGGATCTGGAAGGGGAGCACAGCTGCTGGCTTTCTGATAAAGGTTGCTTGTTTTCAAGTCCCTTAAATTAAGATTTTGTCTGTTTTTCCTCATATTAAAGGGGGGTTCACTGTTCCATCAAGGACTCTGAGTCCAGTGGCCATACATACTCATGTGAAGTCACACCACACATGAGCGCAGGGGTCTATTAACACCCCTGAGCAGCTCTCTGTCACCTCTTAAGTACATTTGTCTCTAGAGAATCTAAAAGCTTTTGGTCTACAAGAGAGGGAAAAAAGCACAACAGCTATATTTCTTACCATATCTGTTTGAACCTGAATAGAGCAGTGGGATATTTGTGGTTAACCTCCTGTTTCTGTCAATTTGTTTCCTCTCTACCTCAGATGCCAGCAACACTGCCTATGTTGTATAGTAGTGACCAACAGTAAATAATGGCCCAAGTAAAGTTTCAGCTCATATGTGGCTGACTTTGCTTTACAAAATGAAAAAAAAAGCTGCACAGCTCATCTTAAAGCCAAAAACATGAAACTGTAAGCCAGTACTTACATGTCGTCTGATTAAACATATTCATGAGGAAATTCTTTTTTTTTTCTTTTCTGTTCCCTATAGGAGCAACATAAGATGGAAATGAAGACACTGTACTGTGCAAGATAAACACTTTTTTTCCCACTAAGAACTAAGGTGTTCGTCACCGAATCAAACAGTGCAAATCTTTTAACTCTTAAGTCTCGCATGATCACGTACGGCCCGACGAAGCTATGTGCTGGAAGCAGAGCAGTCTGTTTGTTGTCGGTTGCACCGGCAAAATTCAGAAGAAAGCGCTCTCTTCAAATCACGATCATTTACGTTTGTTGCTGCACTGAACCCAGACGCTCAGTATAACTCACTGTGAAACCAGACAAACATGGTGTTCCTTCCCTCGGTGAGGAAGGCCACGCCATACAGTGCATTACATTTCCAGCGGCAGGCAGTTTCCCTCATCCTCAATACCATTAAGGCCATCAATGTTGACGGGATCAATACCTGTGTTTTGGCCCCAGTGCCCCTGCCAGAGATAGCATGTCACTGCTGACAGACAAATATCAGCGCTCGGCCCTGTGACGGAGGGCAAATCACAGTACTTTTCCGTTAAGATCATCCAACATGGTATTGATTTGCCCTGCACTAATCATACATCAGAGCTGAATAAATGGCTCAGAGGCAAACGTTCCATTGTTCACGATTGGGAGATGTAATAAAAAAGAGAGACATTTCTTTTATTGCCAGTAACTGGAGGCTAGTCACATAATCGTCCCTTGATGGGAAAGACCTGGTTAGATCGAGGTCCGTCAAAGTGTTGCCACTACTTTTTAGCGATGATCCCATCAGCTGAGGAAGGTGCTGATTGCAATGTGTGTGTGTGTGTGTGTGTGTGTACAGTGTGGCATTGAGGTGCCACATGTAACTATTCAAAAGAAAGACAAGTGTGCTGCATGCAAAAACTAGATGCTCAGTCCACAACAGGATAATCTTAAAGGTGAAGAAAAAGGCAACACTCAAAAAAGAAAGGAGAAAAAAAGGGGCAAAAGAGAATGTAATACCAAAACTCATCTTGTCACTGCTTCATTTTTATTCGATATTAAATGAAAAAAGAATACATTTTAATAAAACAAAAAAGCAATTAAGAAATAAGGTATTTATTTGGTTTCTGAGTTATTTATTTATTTATTTACTTATTCATTTTTGCTTTTCCTGTCCTTCTGTAAGTCATGACACACAAATGGAGGTAATAAATGAATAAATAAATAAATAAATAAATAATTAAAGAGGAGTCCACTGCCAGTCATAGCTTCTCAAGTCTTAGAAAAATAGTTTTGCCTGTTATTTCCCTGCATTTGGAAAATATTAACAATCAAAATAAATGTCTGATTTTTTTGGCCAGCACTTTGATAAACTTGGCAGTGCCGACATAAGATTCAACAGTATAGCCACATCAGACTGACCCTTGTTGGCCCCCCATGGTTTTTTTCAGTTATTCAAAACCCCTCTGCATTTCAAAATAAAATTAAACAAATCTAGCACTCAATGGAAAGTAAAACAGTCTTAGTGACTTCTGTTTGAGATGATAAAACAGACAGGGCTGTGGTTTGGATATAAGAGGATTGTCCCCACCCCCCTCCATTCAATCCAGTCAAGGCCTCGCTACAAGCAAAGTCTGCCAGTTGGGCACCAGTCACTTCTCATCTGTGATGTTGGCAACAAGCAATTACGGCTTGAAGACAGCTAGAGCTATCGGGAGTGCTTTCAGAGGTAGCCAATGTCAAACACTCCACCAAAGCTGGGCGGAAAAGTCTATCAAAACACAGCCCTCAATTTCTAATACACAGTGGACCGTTTTCACTCACATCCCTCAAGTAAAATAATCTGTTTGATTTGATTTTTTATCGTCTTCTCCACATCTTGAATTTTGGTCAGTAACGCCTTTTTCCTGAGTGAATTCAAAACAAGAAAATGACACAGAAAATGACTGAAATGCACACCATCCACATGAAGGCCTTTAGTGTTGTGTTGAAATAAGGAAGCACTTCAAGCCTACATACATCCCACCCTTTGCCCTTACAATGCAGGAAAAAGTAAAAATGAAGTCTTGAAAGCTCTGTGTCAAAGGTTGCAAATAAATCTGTTGCTATGCGGACAAAGTGAGATAGTAATTTGAGCTCCAGTTTCCTAATCTCCTGTCTCCTCCCATCTTTACTCACTCCTCTGTTATCTTCACCACTCCATCAAATACCACGCTGATAACAAACTGGAGAACTCAATCGACCTTCACTGAGTAGAGAAGAGACTGGCATTACCGGGGCAAAACAAGGGGAAAGAGCCTGACTCTCCTGCCTTTTTCAAGTTGCGACAAGGCAAGAGGAGGTCAAGTTTAGTATGTGGGATGTTGTGTGAAGTGGGAACTCACTTGTAGGGCCTTCAAGTGGTTTTGATTAAAAAATAAATACATAAATAAATGACCAAAAACTCATAACACAAGTACTGCTTTTAGTCACTGACGAAGTTGTAATTTGATGTGTGACAAAAGTAAAAGAATGAATGTAGCAACATATAGTACTAGATACTTACATAGGGTGCTAAACAAAAGCATAGAAGATATTGACAAGATTATTTGCTCTCTGTTTCCTAAACGTCACCTTAGAAGCTCTGTCTCATAGAATATTCTGATATTTCCAATCAAATTTGCCACTTTGTTGGATTGATTAGGCGTGCTCATCTTGCAGTAACAATATTTCCAACTGTAGGCCAGGATGTGACATCTCACCTTACACTTTTCAGCCAGTAATATCTAATGCAGATTTGCCTACACATTTACAGATCTATGTACGCATTTCAGATTGTGTGCACATTCACAAATGTTTATACACTTGCAAATCTGAATACAGATTTGGAGATTATATTACTCATTCACAAATCTGACCACACACACACAGATTCTGAGGACACGTTTGCAGATTCCTGTGCACATTCTCAAATTTCAGTACACATTTAGAAATTATTTTACATATTTACAAATCTGATTGCACACACACAGATTGCGATACAGACAGCTCTCCACATACATTTGCAAATAATTCTGCTAAAATAATATCCTTGTTGACATACGCATGGACGGAGAAGGACTGACATGGCCATCCTGTGGCCTCACCTTCCAGTGAGACAAAAGTGTCTGACAACAATTCTTCACCGCCCTTATTTATTTAAACTGGAATATATGCACAGGAATATCAGGTGGATGGATGAAGTCACAGCAGCAGCAGTTCAACCTAACCCTCGCCTAGAAGCGGGATACAGAGAGAGAGAGAGAGAGCATTTGGAATGTGGGATTGTGGGATATGTCAGGCAGTGCCAATACAAGGAGAGAGCCTTTGCTGCAAGGAATGGGATTTGCTCATGCCACCACTCCAGGAGCTGGATAAATAGACACACCTCATTGATGCGGGCAGGTCTGGGGAGGAAAAAAAAGGCCATGAGAAGCAAAAGAACAAACTGGCTGAAGATACCATGCACACCACACTGGATGAAAAATGCATTTGATGAACCTTGGCCTAGGTGAATGGAGCACTGTTGATCAAGAGACTGAATTACCTCTGGATGGTAAGATTGGTAATGAGAAAATGGAGACCAGACTGCAAACATGTAAGGTGTGGGAGCACAGAAATGTGAACTTTTTCAACACTGTCTTTAATGAGAACTTGTATTAAACAATGGTGGACCGATTGTTTGGCATCAGAATACTTGGATGATGCTCCAAAAGCTTTTTGGAGTTATTTTTATGGTCAATCAGTGTCTTTTGTCGGAGCTCTAAAGAACCAATTCCTATTCACTTTAATTGTTTTCGGGAAAGCTGAAATGGAGCTACACTAGCTAGCTTGCTGTGTGTTATCTATGCTGTGTTTCAGTTGACATGAGGATGTGGTGATAATGGCAAAATATTGCTTTTTAGGTCAACACAATGTAAACATGAGTGTGCATCATCACACCAGCCACCACAACATGACCCAGTCGAAATCATGAGACAACAATGAATGAGCAACCACAAAGTACATGCTGTGGGCACGAATCTGACCAGTGTTACATGATGCACAGGTGATTAGTCGAACATGAGCCACTTCATTTTTGAATTAATACATTGTGGTCAAAAAGTGTATGGCGTGTGTAGATATGGCTTGATGTTGTTCACAGTGTCACTTTAGGCCTTTGAGCTGCACATGAACAGTTATAGCAGTTCAAGTATCACAGCAGCAGCGTGGGTACTCTAAAAATCAGGCTCTAATCGAGTTGGGCTTTCAAAATGCTGCCAACTTGCACCCAATCCAGGCTCAGGCCAAGAAAATGCAAGCTCCCGTCACGTTGGACTGGGAGTTTTGGCCACAAATTTAATTATTCTTGTCCTCATCTTCCCTGTAATGTCAGCATTTTCTCAAAGTCTGTCGTATTATGTAACCTTGACAACTGAATCTCTGTGTCTCTTGTATTGAAAAAAAAAAAGAAAGTGAAAATCATTGCGGTATAGGGGAGCTGGGTTACATCCACACACGGCAGTGATCTAATGTCTTAATTCTGGAAGTCAGTCGATGACCCTCAGACCTCGTGGTGCCCAATCTTTCAGACCCAGAACTGCCACAGGCGCTGTGTGCTGGTTCCATTCCCTAATAACATGAATGTAGCATAAAAAACAAAACAGAAATTAATTCCAGAGGAGGTATATTTGTACATTAAAGGGGCATTGTAAATACATATTGACAAAGGGGATTGGCGGTGCGTGTTGTGCTTCTGCTCACAACATGAAGGCAATGATATTTTTGTTCGCCAGCTGGATAACAAGCTAAAATATGTTAGTCACCTGACATGAGCACGCAAAGTTGAAATATGTTTGCTATCTAACGACCCTGTCAGCTAATCAGCACCATCATTGCTCCTAGCCAGCTGTACTGCCTTCTTTTGCAACAACTGTCAAGAGTTGAACGAGACACATAAGGAGCCCAGAAATGTTGAAAAGAGATGTGTATTTAAAAAAATAGTTTTATTAAATTAACAAAATATATTAGTCTGACTTGTTACACCTGCATTGGAACAGCCTGACTGCTCTCTAAGCAAACAGGCTCTGACAGGCCGGCGGCTGTCAATACAGTGAAAATGTGCCAAATGTAAAAATCACAAACCTTTAGCCTGTCACACACAATAAAGATTCTCCCCTGACAAAAACTGCTGACCGGTAAATTATTCATATTCACGCTATGAATAAATAAAATAAACAGCCCCCACTCTCAGTCTACAAATCTGGGAAGTATTTGCCCATTTAATCATCAAATTTTAACAGAAGCTGCAACACATTGCATAAGTATTCAGGACTCCTGGGACAGCTGAAAACTTGACCAACCGCCAATAAGTGGTTCTGCCTAATTTTCAAGAGCCATTTGCCTGCTATCTGATTTCTTTGCCTTGTATCAAGGCCCAGAGTACAGAGCCTGCCTCTCTCCCTTGGTCCCTAGATAATTAACTCGGCTTAGCTGTATACAGCACACATGCACGTCCATTTCTAATTAGTGACAGGCAGCATCTAGCACTACTGTATGCAATATTTTAGAACAGCTTAGTGATTTTTTTTTTTTTTAAGACCAGCGCCATACCTTGCTTAGGCAAGTCGATATCACCACCAAACCATTGCTAAATGAATTTAACTCCACACATGCCTTGCAGCACAGTTCCTAATGGCTCCCCTCTCAACATGTAAATGACCTCCTGTCCTGGGTCTTTGATTGCAGATCAATGACTGTTTGCTTTATTTCGACATTCAGCGCCGGCGAACCACAACGCCATGAGGGCAAATGTTGAACAGAGAATTTACAGGTTTGCTATTGAGCACTTTGAAACAATAAAGCTGGTGGTGAGCGATTAAACAAACTACAGAACAAAGTGGCTGTTGTGGACTGAGATTAACACGATAGATATAACGTCGAATGGTGTAATTACTCTTTACTGACACGAAACGTTAAGCCCCCCCAGAGCGGAACAGTGTTTACCACAAATACCGCCACCACGCTTGACCTAATCATGGGCCGGGATTTACCTGACTGCATTTGAAATGTGTTGCTGCTGATTTGTGTGAGTTGGAGCTGATGTTGGGCTGATGTTCGCCATCACGGCAAGCGACTGTCCTGAGTTGGTGCTGCATTTGTGCGCATATCTCCTGTCCTGTGCATGTGCCCTCCAATGACTAGAAACAGGCTAACTTTTACAGTGGCCATGATACGATCAAATAATAAATGCCACGGTAACGTAACAAAACAAAGGGGAAGGGGTCTTTGTCAGGCAATATAAAGAGGGTGAACATGACTGATGACATGAGCGGATAATATGTGCACCAGTCTTTTTACCTTCCCCAGAACAAAGACATGAGATATCGATGCATTATTTCCTGAGTTATTCTAGATCCATCCGGTGGATACGTACCCTTACTGTATCTATGTTTTTTGAATTTGTGTGAAACAGCAATTTTGTGGCTTTGTGTAGAAAAAAAATGCTTTAAAAAATAAGCATCATTGTTGCTCTGGCTAAATTTTTTACGGAGATTATACAGGTGTAATCATCTTTCAAGTGTCATCCAACGGCGAGGCGCTGCCCCACTGATCATACACCATCAGGAGATGATGTTTGGATTTTTTTTTTTTTTTCTTGCTTTGTTAGGTGACAGTGAATGTCAAAAATGATCTGGCAACTTATAGTTTGGAAAATGCAAGTTTAATGATCTTGTCCACCTCTATGTCACCATAAATATAAAAGTATAAGGCTAATCATACAGAATATTCATAATAAGCAGTGCAGGGTAGATGCAGATAATTGCATGATGGGGGAGTTAATGGCTCCAGCTGTATAAACTAGTTAGCATCTAGACCAGCAGGGACAATAGAGGACAGACTCAGCTATTACTGCCAATTCCTGACTGTAGAAAAATGACAATCTCTATATTGTCCTGCCAATGCATTAAAGCCATGAGCTGAATTCCAGGCCTGCATTATGCATGTGTGTCTTTCTGTGTTTTTGTGTTCGTCTGCTTCCATTCATGCACATACATGTGCTCACTGCTGTGCATGTTGCACGTAGCTGGTGGCTTGTATACATGTGTCTGTATGCATGCATTTGCCAATCTGTGTGTGCGTGTGTGAGTGTGTAGGTTTGTGTTCGAGCGTTACCATGTGTGTGTCCCTGTGTGTGTGCATGTGTGTGTGTGCTGGCTGGCATGTCAGCTGATGTCCCCAGTAATCCAGCAGTGGGCCTGTTGTGGATTAGTAGCAGGCTCCAGGGGATGGGAATCCCATTCCCGTTTACAGCTCTCCCTGGCAGGAAGAAAGGCAAAGATGCCTTCTCTCTACTGCCTTCACACCGGTTGGAGCCTGCGGGCGTGTGTTTGTGTGTGTTTCTGTGTGTGTGTTGGTGGGGGTTGTCCTGTGTATATGTGTGTGGTGAACAGTGCCGGGGTCGTTATTGGAAAAAAAAGTAATAAATTGCACATTGCTCGTTACATTTCTTTAAAGTAATGTGTTAAACCCTAAAAGCATAGTGCTATAGGCTTATTTGATTACATGTACTTACAGCAATGTGATTACAGTAATGCATTACTTTGTAACACTACCCCTTAACACCGGTGGTGAGGATGTAAGAATGATGTCTAACCCTAAACGCAGCTTCTCTTTCTGTCTCTTTCTCTCATCGTTGTTCTTCCTGAAAACAGTTGCATTGTGTCATAGCAGTCCAGCGTTGCTCTTACTATAGTTACATCATAGTTTGACCAAGTGAAAACCTTATATCTCTGAGAAAAAGGCAATTTTTTTTTAGCTTGACAACCATGCAGTTTGAGGCTTAACTACTTGGTTTTGCAGTGGGTTCACAAATCCAAGGATCGTAGAGTTTAGATGAGTTGTAATTAAATTTAAAAAAAACAAAAAAACAAAATTGAAGATAGAGTATTTACACCCAACTTGATGAGACTTTTCCCCACACAAAATACAATAATACTGACTCAGTGAAAGTGTTGTAATTGAGGGATGAAATTAGTGGAATGGAGAAAACAAAAATCATTAAAGGATTATTTAAAATGTTTTGTTTTTGCATTGATGGACCTGTGGCATCATGCCCAACTGGAGGAACAGAGCAGGTCAATTTATCTTCCTTTTTTCCTGAAAATGTGAAGTTTCGTTTTTTTCTTTTTCTTTTTCCTTTCCCTTTTCCTTTTTCTTTGGAGAGATACATGATGTTTCTGTGAGGGAAAAAGAAAAAGACAGAAAAAAAGAAAACACATGAGAATACTGCTGCATCAGTTTGGCATTGCCTTAGTGATATTCTTTGCAGGAACATGTTGCAGATCTGTGATGGCATTTCTATCATATCTAGTGTACTCACACAGTAACGTACACACACACACACACACTCACAAAGGCCATTACATAGCAACAACATGAAATTTCATCACGATAGGATTTGTTTTGAAGTCATTCGAACATCGTCCAACACAAGAGCCGACCTCTTGAACCCTGAGATAGAGCCTTACCTTCTCCCCGGTGACAATTTAAATGCCACCTTTCTTCCATTCAGAGAGAGAACAACCTTGTTTATTTTTTTTTATTTTTTATTTTTTTTGACCAGGCCTTGCAACTCGATAGCACAACAAAAGAGCTGCAGTGGCAAGTCCCCACGCAGACATTATATGTCAGCATCACCATCATACTGTTAGCTTGTCCCAACTGTACAAAGCCGTCCTCATTCAGGGCACCTAACCAAGGTCAACCTGGATTAGCCGCTAGTAACCCTATCAGCTCCAGCACAATGATTACAAAGCCCAGTGACACTGGCTGTCAGCAGACTCTTTCTAGGCAACCCTATCTGCCCGACCCTTGGCTACAGAGCCACTGGTGGGGGTTAGTCCATTTCAAATTGTCCCCCCTTTGTGTCTCCCTTTATTTCCCCCCTTTGATTTTTGGCGACTCGTTTGGTTCATCAATCAGGCTGTCTGGATGTGTGCATGTTTGAAACCCATGCTGCACATAATTCCTATAATTTGTGTGGGTTTTCTTTTTCCCCATCCACATAGCCCGCTCTTTGTGCTTGTTACTTCCGAATCCAACCACGCTCCCAACCAAACCCACCGCCCTCCACCCCGCAGATGAATGGGCCCAGTACCTAAATGTGACCCAGCACATTATTAGATTTGCCTCCAAATTCACAAAGGAGCTGTTATAAGTAATAATAATAATAATAATAATAATAATAATAATAATAATAATAATAATAATAATCAGGGGTGTATACGTGATAGCCCTGGTGTTATCCTCTTTTAGTTCCACAATGTTAGTTGTCATGGATCTACTTGGAATGTGGGAGACAGTGTTTTGTCAAAAAATGGGTGCTGTAGTTTGTAAGAAAGCACTTGTGGAAGACCAAGTTTTTCAACTGTGAACCAGGAAGCGGGCACATCTTTCTCGGTGTCTCACCACTTCAGACAATGTGTCAAAATAAAGCAAAATAAAGACTTGTGTTTTACCACAAGTGCAGTTTGCCTGTGTTTTTCAAGAGGAATTACGCTTCAAGCCCATCAGTTTGCTGACTTACTTTCCTCCCCGAAAAACTGTTTTCCCAACATCCATGTCAGTTAGCAGCATGTTAAACAAATCAAACCTTAAGAAAGAGCTGCTTTGTGATTTTGGTTGGGGGAGAAAAAAAAAACTCTGATAAACAAGAACAAGAACAACAGCAACAACAACGCTAGCAGCATAACGTATTTGAGGCAATGTGGCAACCAATGTTCTCCACTTCAGCACATCAGAGGCACCCCTGCTTCAGTCGCCCTAAAGGTACCCGTTTACAAAGTGATAGGGCTTAGGGTTTTTAACTCGGGGCGAGGGACTGATTTGAAACCCCCTCCGCTGCCAAGCACATGGACGGCTGCTGATTAGAAGAGGGTTGGCAGCGGTGGGCAGATGCCAGGCGGGGAGAGAGATGACAGCCTGTCGCCAGTCCGCCACCCAACCCCTCATCCCCCCA
>OMLB01017529.1:0-11096 GCA_900302555.1 Myripristis jacobus
AAGTGTGTGTGTGTGTGTGTGTGTGTGTGTGTGTGTGTGTGTGTGTGTGTGTGTGTGTGTGTGTGTGTGTGTGTGTGTGTGTGTGTCTTGCTGACGTCAGAGAATATGCCTCATCATCGCTGTTAGTATTACGAGAAAAAAAATTCTTGAGGAACATAGGAGGGATTTTCACACACTTCATCAACCAGTAGATTCCTGCACTCTGTTTTTCTCAGGTCTCACTAATCTACCTTGAGTTTTTCTTTGTTATCCAGCCTAAGTAGAACATTTTAGTTGCAGCTGTTTTAAAATTTACAGCAAGATAAAGTACCCACCATTTTCCTGATAAGATTTTAATGCAGTGCTAAGCTCTGTGCTGTCTGTCTGTCAGCCCAGGCTAATGGTAGGCAAGTGATGTAATGGTATAAAGTAACAGTGGCCAGGGCCTGTGTTACATGTGTGTGTGTGTGTGTGTTTGTGCGTGTGTGGGTGTGTTCACATAGAGAGGTGAAGAGGGTCTCCTGGGAGGGTCAGATTACGCTCCACTGGCTGGTTAGACTCCTACTGTAGGCCCGACTCTTCTTTATCTGGCCCAGCTCTGCTCTGCTCAGCATCTCCAACAGGGCACAGGCTGTTCAATTTCTTACATGGTGAAAGAGCAAAAAGCTCTTGCCTTTCTCATTTTGTGTGCCTGAAACTGAAGAGTCAAGCTCAACGGCACAGTGCAATAAATGTTTTTTCAAGGTTCCATTTCTTTTCCTTTCATTTCTCTGTTTTCATGTTTCACTTGTTCTTTGATTCTTTGATCTGCCTTTCTTTCCCTCTCCTCTCCCCCGACCTCTGTGTCACAAAATGAGGACTGATGTCTCTGTTTCTATTCTCTGCCTCCTCCATCTCCATCAGACTGGCTGCTGCTGGGCTTTGCAGGGAGCTGTGGCTTGTGATCTCTCTCTCTCTCTCTCTCTCTCTCTCTCTCGCTCTCTGGTCACATCCTGTGTGAGTCATCACTTTAACCGCTGATGATATTGACAGATGTTGCTTTTTCCCTAAACTGATTACAGACCTTTCCCTGAATCTATGAGACCCCCACTCTCAGCCTACCGATTTGATTCACACACATAGCACATGGTCGATATTATTGTCAACTGAAAATGAGCCATCAAATTGACCTGTATTTTATACTCTATTTCTGTTTCTCTGTATCTCCCCACTTCTGTTTTTGAGGTTGTGTGGGCCAGATTTCAGTAGGCCACCACTGAAAGCAAAACCAGTCCTGAATTCAGTCTTTTTCAGACCTGCTTCTAAAAAAATAACATTTGATTATGTGACATCTCTCAACAGCAAAATGATTCAGTGTTACCTTGGTTATGTATTATTAAGTTACACAATCTAGTGAGAAAAATGGAGAAGGCTCAGCAAATGTCGTTTTCATGCCAGCCTTCTTTTTGTCACGTACAACTTGTATTCATTTCCCTTCACAAGAATATGAAGTAATGTTCGACTAGCTTACGCCATTGAAATTCCACCACATTCCTATCTGACAAAATTGTTTGCTTAACTTTTTTCCGTATGGTGTAATTTTGTTTCTGTTTTGTTTTTGTCTTGTTCTGCCTGTTACTTGCCCTTTACTGTCTTGTATCAAAAAGAAAAAAAAAATAGCAGAAAAAAAACCCCCCCCCCCCCCCCAAGCCATAGTTCATGTACTGTATATGTTTTTCTCAAAAGAAATCTATTGATCATTCATGATTATGTTGAGTTCTTCTACCAAGGCTGGCAGAAGTCATGTGATAGAAACACGCACAAACCCGTCCTGCCAGTGAAGTGGCCCATAAAGTTTTCTTTGGTAAACCAGTGACTGATAAGGAGAAACCAGCTCAGTTATTAACTCACTTTGCCCACAGTTAGTGCACATGGCAAAGAGAGGATGCTATTTGTCAGTGTAGTATTTGCATTACATTAATGGCTGTCTACCCTGCTTTTTATATACAATAGGTCACCTATCAGTGTATGCAAATGTGCCCCTCTCGTGCACCTCTCTGCACGTGCCGATATATTATTACACTGCAAGGGGAATGTATATTTGATTAATTGTATTGGTTTCCTCTCCTGTCTCCTGACTTTGAACCTTTCTGCACTCTGGACATCAGGTTACACTCTCATTTTTGCCATGTTGTCCTAACAGCAGGTGACACCAAAAACAAACTACCATGAAGAGCTGAACTCTCCCCCTGTTTCCAGAAAAAGCACAGCAAACAGCAACAGGAGGCCGCAGCAGCCTTCCCGCTTTATCAGGACTCTGTAACGAGCTCATGCCTTGCCTGGAAGCTGTGAGACATGGAGCAGCAGATAATCCAAGAGCAAATAGTACCACTTGTCAATGCTTAAGGCAATTAATTCAAAGGTGGCTAGATACTGCAGATAAACACACTCTCAGACAGTGTAAAAAGTCAGTGTGTGTGCAGTGCTTGGCACAGAGCAGCATGGGTTCGGCAGAGTTTCAGCAGATCATACAGCTCCAGGGGCATAGGGCCTGCCTGTTCATTCATCAGTTCAACACAAAGAAATATCGAGGAGAGGTTCACATATAGAAACTCACTTGGAAGCATAGATACCCATATGGAAATGTAATATATGTACATATATGGAATTCCCATTTATGTCATATATGGGAGACACACACACACAGACTCTTTTTTTTTTGGCATTTTTGCTTTATTTGACAGTCAGAGTAGAGAGAGACAGGACAGGCAGTGGAGAGAGAGAGAGAGACAGCGAGGGGATGCCATGCAGTGAATGGCCTGAGGTTGGATTTGAACTCAGGATGCTGTGATCAGGACTCAGCCTTAACAAGCAGCACGTGCACTACCAGAGCAGCTACTGGGGCACCTCTATGTGTCATATATTCTTAACATAGACAAAACATGGTGTGAACATACATGTATAAATGAAATATATATTACGTATATGTATATAAAATAAGTGTCACATGAGTTTTTTTTGACAGGTACTGTATATTAATTGCAAATACAAATAAATTGCATTGATATAGAATATAAATTATACAAATACATCAAACATATGGTGTTAAAACAGGATTTGAAAATGTAAATTGAAGGGGAAGATGTAATGATGAGCGGCAGGCTGTTCCCTGCACTGAGCTGCGCTTCCTGCTGGGTTGGACTGCATAGTCAGCGATCACTGCTACTTAGCTTGGCTATCAGCACTTTATTATTTATGTTCATCTAAATAAAAAGACTTTTATGTTTAAAATTAACCAGAAAAACATATGCATACATAATTATGTAAATATATTGTTTTAATAAACCTCTATTTAAATTAAATATATATTGATAACATATATGGTGTCAACATATAATACCATATAAAATTCATAATTTAGATATTTTTAATATATCTGCATTTCACTAGTTTTACTCTGGGTATTTCATATATGCTCTAAACTTATATATGCTAATATACATCACAATTATGTGAACATATATGGTTGCATCATATAATACCATATAACAAATCTTCTTATTGGTATTATTCACATATGTCCATATATAAATTTTACTATGGGTATTTCATTTGTGTTATAAACCTATATCTTTATATATCCAGAGGATGTATGTATGTGACAATAATGTATTACCTTTCATGTAACATATATGGCAAATCACTCTTGATATAGGGCCATAGTATATGCACATATATGACATTTCCGTATGGGTATTCAGCCTTGTTACACAGTTTACTCTCATATTACATTTGATGTTTCTGTGCAGACATTCAGAAGAAACCAAAATCATCTGTATTTGTCCAACAGTGAAGATCTGTTTCTGTCCTTGCGCAGTAAGGGATGTTAACTGCCCACTAATTTTGTGCCTCAGAAGATAAATAAAATGCATTGAACAAATATAGAGATAAAGATAAATGATAAAATGGTTTGTGGAAAGTAAAGTTAAGAGCTCATATTGTTTATCAATTCCTCGGCCTCTCCTTTAATACTATCCTATAATGTGGGGCATATAATTTGGCCAAGGTGAAGCAAATGTCAGTGGCATAGACAAGAGAAAATGTGACAGTTGTGCATAGTTGTTTCTGGTGTTAGTCAGTTTAATGCTGTATTCATCAAGAACTTTTTCAGTTTTGTTAAATAATTGGTCAAGCAATTAGACCTAGCCTGACTGTTGCACTTGTTTTCAAGTTCAAACCTCTGTACATACAGCACTGGGTCAGTCAGTTTGTCACCAGGGACTTTATCAAACCAGGTTGTCAACACCATGGCTGATGGTTCAAGCAGGACCGCAGTGCTCGATCACTTGCTCTATTTCTGGAGCTTGCCCACTTGTTGTGGCAGGCCTTTGTGTATAGAGAGGAGTGAAAAGGCATGACCAGCCTGATGGCTGCACTTTTGTTTGGTTTGATTGATCTTGTTTTGTTTACCTTGAAGCTACTGAGGTCAGTGGTGTTGTCACTGTAGCTCTGGTGTTAGCACTGGTTTTCTAGGTTATGTTGAACAGGATGTTTAAGAGTTTCTCAATTGTTGTCACATATGAAATGACATCTTTAGCAGTAATGGGGTCTATTCTTACCCATATTTTACATTGACAGTCTATATAAATATGTCATAATTCCTTTAAAGGTTCTGTTGAAGTCATTTGAAGTGATGACACTAGTTGATGATTCATCAGGCCTAGTAAACTACAACACACAAAATCAGCACACTGCAGGGCCTCTAGAGAATGAGAATCTCATGCCAGCTTAAAACCATGAAATCGAGAATGAGAGTGCTGTATGTGTTGCCTAATTTCCTCGTGGAGTCAGGAACTGTTGAATGAAGGAAGGAAACAATGAATTGTGTCTAATCAAACAGAGCCGTGTCTATATTAAGCCCTTTGTTCTTGGTTTATCAGCAAATTGTAATCAGTCTACTTAGTCATTTTGTTTGGATCTCTGCTTGGATCTCAGTATTGTCCTGAGTATGACTTAAGCATGGGAGTCTAAGATGAATGTTGCTATGACGACGAAGGCAGAAGTGCTGCAGATTCCAAGTGCACCGCCAAACCCAAAATCAAATCTTGAGCAACAAGGACAAATATGGTATACACAACATCACACGTGCATAGATGTACATCCAGGTGCATTGATGTATACTCAACACACACATGCACACCCACAAGCACATTAATGCGCTCGTGATTTTCAACATGAAACTCTCTGCCAGCTTTGAGATGTCACCCTTAGGCAATACACACACTGTTTTGCAAAGGTTGACACACAAACATACGCATGCAGGGTCAGCTGGCCATGTGTGCACATAGCCATTTTCTTAACTGCACAAATACACACACAAACATGGACTCAGTCACCACTCAGCCACCTCGGATCAATCTTGGGTTTCACCAGCCTTCACTTCTTTCCCCATAGTGACCTGTGGGGGTCTCTCTAGCTCCACAGCCAGAGCCAAGTTCAACAGCAGGCGTGAATGAGCTGCCTGATCAATGGTTCCCCAGAGCTCTGCTCTTATTTAATGACTAGACATCGTTTTGGAGCACACTAATAAATTTCAGGGCTGTAATCCTGAAGTTAGAGCCAAATCCTCTCTCTGATTCTAGAAATAATTTGCCAGTATTGGTAAGCCAGATGTTTATGCTGCAAACAGCGACTGGCTCCTTAATTTATGCAAAGAAGTAAGGTTGTAACAACAACAAGAGGTCCAGTAATGCTTAATTAATTATTACTTAGTACTTATTAAACTCCTATTCTTATGTAAAGTAACAAAACAACAACTACTGAGCCAAAGTGCTTTTTTTTTCGGATGAGAATTAATTGCATGTGAGCTTTATAATGTAAATCAGAGAAAATCCTGCTGTTCTAGTCCAGGTGCAGTGGGTGAAGACTAAGCTGTAATACAGTGCATGTTGGTACATCTGTCGCTCTTATTTAGTTTTAAATGGCAATGGCAGTTTCTATAGCAAGGTGTGTTGGCACAGCCACAATTAACGGTGCATTTAGTACTTCATTGAGTTCCTCTCATTGATTGGCTGACAGTCATCCATTGATGGATGCTGAAAGCTGCTGCAGATCAGCCAGCTCGGGCAGAGGGGATCCCTGTTGGATTGATGGCCTACTGGACAGCAGTGGGTGTGTGACTGATGTAAAGAAGGTGGTTCTTAACCTGGGGGTTGCAAGATAATTTCGGCTGGTCACAGGAGGATTATGACATAGGGGAAAGAAAAAAAACATTTTTAATATCAAAATTATCAGGATTTAAAAAAAAAAAAATCTTGCTGTTTTTTCTGTTTTCTTGTGAAATGCTGACTAGTTTGAAAATACCTGAAAAGGTTTTCATTCTTCAGGAGGACCATTCTGCATTTGAAGCCTGTGACATGGGGTTGCCAGTAGGATTGGTTCGTTTTAAGGGGTCAAGAGCCTAAATGGTTGAGTTACTGTTTTAAGGGTTTCAGACCTTATTAGTGCAATAAGAAAGGCACTGAATTATGATCCCTATGATAGCTAGTCGGGATGTGTCTGCACCACCACTCCACTAGTAATGCAACATGTCATTAAGGACGTGGCTGTGCATGCATGCGTGGCTGTGCACGTTGTGTCCGCATGCATGCACAGTTTGCCCTCTACCTGTGATGTAACCCACATGGTACTGTCAAATTGAATTTTGCTTAATCAGATCAGCACTGATGTGCATACTGTATGGTGAGATGGCGAGCAGGGATACAGTTAGGCAACATGTCACAGTGTAGCCTCTCTGTCTGTCTCTCTGTCTGTGTTTCCTATATCTCAGTCTCTCTCTCTCTCTCTCACTCTCTGTATGAAAGTCCTGCATGAAGATGGCATGAGCTGTTGAATGAATAAATGGGCTTTCAGTTTTTTGCATCTCACAGAGTCTAGAGGTCCTTCAAACTCATGGAAAAAATTCCACGCAAAACTCCTTTATGTTCTCCCTTTAATGGCCTCTTCATATTGGCATTTGTGAATCTGACTGAATTATAGCCATGTTTCATAATGTTTGCTGCTAAGCATTTTCTCTGATGACTCGAGTCGTGTGAAACAACCATGGTAACCATAGACCACAGCTATCAGCGGTGGTTACTCACATGCACATACACATCATGAATGCAAACAAGTACACACACACAAACATGGAGGTTTGTGGTAGTGCACAGTGGACCCATGGAGTGTTTAGGGAGCTGACCTTGTGCAGCTGGTTGCAATGTTTTCATAGCTGTGTCTGCACATGCATCCATGTGCATGTGTCATGTGTCTTGCAGTCCACTGAGTTCTCCAAACTGGTTCACAGCAGATGTTGAGGAAGGAAATTTCAGAGGTATGTAAAAAGCAGATTTAAGTTTTGAACTGCAGAACCAGTATTTCAGAGAAATGTGAATGGAGAAAGGAGATGAGTCCTGGTCTAATGCTGCTAAATGTGTGTTTTATGTGGGTGGTACTGCTAAGACTCCATATTTGAGCAAGTTAGCAAGAGAACTGGTAGGAGATGTGGCAAAAATAACATTGTAAGTATTTTCCATCCACATGTTGCCATAAAATGAAAAAGCTTACTGATGATAACTACATAAGGCTTGTTTTGCTTATGATTTACAATCTAAGAAATTAGTTTGACTATTGACAGTAACAGGCTTCAGAAGTCATGGCATCATTTTATTATTAGTCTATAAGAGAAATGAAATAGGGTGTCCTGTATTCCTTCAAAATAATCAGACCTTTGTATATTTATGAAAAAGGAAAGATTTTCACTTTTTTATCTGATAACAAGTGGTGTCACTTTAAAAAAAAATAGACAGCTGAGAGGCCATCCACTTATGATGACCTGTCCTGTCACACTTGACTTAGGTGATTGTGATTCTTGCCGCTCTTAAAACTTCTGTCATCCTTCACATAAAATGACAGTTGGGCCAAAGAAATGGACATGGAAACTAGCAAACCAGGTATTTCTTTTGTCTCAGCATCAAGCTAAAGTGATTCAAGTTGTAAATTTAGTGGGCTAAGCCAGTCACAGAACAGCAAGCTGTGACATATTTAACATGCAGCAGGGTTCGTTTTTTTGTTGTCTAAATAACTATTTCAGTTGGAAGGCAGCAGCAGAATTCAGTGGATCAAGTCCCATGTAAGCAAAAAAAAAAACAAAAAAACATAAAAGTGCAGATAAAAACGTATAAGTTTTAAACATCACCTTAAATCACAGAGCAGGAATGACTAAACTGAAAACCCCATGGATTTTTCTTCATACAGGAAATGTGTTTGATCCGGATTTCCACACTAGGCCAAAGGTTTGAGCTCAACAATACATGACACTTCTCAGGTCTATAATGTAGTTAATGTTGATGTTGATGCTGTTGTTTTAGTTAGTTTTAGGTGCTTCGTACTTTGCTGACAGTCCACTATTGCTGTGTCACACCGGAAGCGCTGGAATGTCACACCAAGTCCGCCTTTTGTGCAATCCCAAAACCTGTGGGATGTTCGTGCATCCTGTGTTCTGGGAATATATCAGTCACTCCCAGCATACGTGACACTGGACCCTGATAGCGCGTCTCTGGTTCACACATCCAAACATGCACACACACATAGACACACGTACACACACACCTACTCTATGGCGATGCATGCTGATGTCAGCAGTTGCAGAGGGAATGTGGTGGTTGTTTGGGTGTGAAACAGAGGGGACGGGAGTGGGTGTTTATTTAATAACAGCTAGCTCAGCCAGGGAGCCTCAGTCAGTTTTAACCCAAAACACCAGTGAACTTTATTTCTGTACTCTGACCTTAAGCTGCTGGACATGCTACTTCAACACACCAAGATAGTTGCTCGCCAGCATGCATGCACAGACCATGTTGTAGTGAACTATCTAGTGAAGCTCAGAATGTAAAAGGCTTTGTTTCAGTAGGACTGTCAAAGGCCAAGACTTGAGTTGTGCTGATAAAATGTGAAACCACATACATGAGACCAGGGAAACAGTCCCTGAAAATAAATGTTTTAGGCCCTCTTTCAGTTTGATATTCCTTTCCCTTCACTAGCACATATAAATCATTGTCACACTGTGTAGTCTATGACGGTTTGGATCTCTTGCTCATTTCTGCAGTGTGTGTCGTTGTGTTTTGAAGAATGTTGTGGGTGGAAGCTGTGGAACTGTGGACTGTGTAATGTCTGTTCTGTTTTGTTCTGTTCTCTTTTTCACGTGATAAAAGTATGTAACATCTCAGGCCATCTCTCTCTCTCTCTCTCTCTCTCTCTCTCTCTCACACACACTCTTTCTCTGTCTCTCTCTCTCACCTCTCACTATGCCAGCCGTAACCTGTGTTTTCATCTCTGCCGTGAAGCAGCTCACGTAGAGCTCCTCTGTTTTTCTCTTCACCGTTTTCCTGCCTGTCCTAACAACCTCACGTGTCTTCTCAGCCAATCTTAAATCATCTTACTCTTCCCTCCTTCTCCTCCTCCTCCTCCCCACACTGGCCCACTAACCCACCTACCAGCCATCCCCAAGTGACCCGCTTCTTGCGACTGGCTGTCCCATGTGCTGCAGAACGTAAATCACATTCACACACACACATACACACACACACATGAATGTGAAGACTGCGGCACGTGAGGAGACTGATGATCATAGCACATGTCGCCTACAGTAGAGGCCTGGAGTAAACACGTTTACCCTCCAAGTGAATGCCACTCTCACTAACGCAATTTCAGTACAGCACAGAAATAAAGCACCATATCCGGTCACGTTCTTGAATTCCCTCGCCTGTTTCTATTCAAAGAACCTCACTACTCACATCAGACTTGTAGCAGAATTTTTAACAAAAAGCAGTCATAATGTTACTTTGACATAGATTATTTGTAATTCTACATATTTAAACTGTATTCATGAAGGCTGCCAGAATAGTCTGAAGTCCTCAGCCCTAAATGAGAAGAGGTGAAGGGATTGGAGGAATTAAAGTTGATGGATGGCAAGGCTTTGCAATGATGAAGGGAATGGGGGTGGAATGATCAGCTTATATTTTGCTCTCTCTCTCTCTCTCTCTCTCTCTCTCTCTCTCTCTCTCTCTCTCTCACTCACTCTCTCTCTCTCCCTTTATCTGTTTCTGAACAAAGAGAGGAGGAAACACCCAGGGTGCAGGCTGAGGCTGGAACAAGCTAGATCAGACCGGTAGCTGTTAGAGAGAAGGGGGAGGTGAAGGAGAGAAGGAGGAGGAGGAGGAGGAGGGGAAGAAGAGATGAAGGGTGGAGCAGGGGAGGTAGATGAGTGGAGGAAGGGGGGATGAGAGGAAGAGGTTGGGATGAGGAAGAGGTTGGAGGAGGGGAGGGAAGAGGACACAAGTCTAGATGGAGGGTCTGGCAGGCAGACAGCTAGGGCCCCATTCCCTCAGTGATGTAATGCTCCGGGCAGATGCTATTTTTAGCCACGCGGGTACATTTAGCTACCTTAGCATCAGCACACAGAGTATTGATCACTTGCACAACTCACAGGGAGGATGGGAGCTGCAGCCACCAACAGCACAAAGCTGCTGCACCATCACAATGTTTGCTCTGTGCAGGTATCCTTTATTTGGCTTTGCAGGCTTCCTTTTATCTCTCTTATGTGTTTAATATTTGTCTGTCCTCAGATTCCTTCTGTGTTATCTTAAGGTATCACACTGATAAGGCAATTTGGCACAATACCAGAATGCTGTTGAGTGCTTGGGCATTTCCCATTGTCGATCTAAGGTTGGGAGAGAGGTGTTTTGGTGCAGTCAGACCTCCATATCATATAAAAAGGAGAGGTTACATCTTGTCAGAAGACAAATATTATCTCTCTCAAAGCTGCAAAAACAACAGCAATGACAGCCCATCCAATTCAATGTAGATGTGGAACAAAAACAACAATAATGATGTTGATCTGACAGGCACTCATGTGCTTTGAGCCACACAACAAAGGAGAGTCAGCTGATTGGTTGTGCAGCTTAGGACACGGGCCAATAGCAAGAGTCAGTGGCCTTGAGGCCTAATGACAAAGCCACATGGACCATTTCATAGAAGTTTCTATTTTATAATATATACAGTTGTCTTAAGCCTTAACCTGGCCTCTGTGTCGTTTATTATAA
>OMLB01017530.1:13060-32206 GCA_900302555.1 Myripristis jacobus
ATATCATCTGATCTCAGTGGCATATCAGTGGCATATCTCAAAACTCAGTGGCATAGCTGTGCATCTTATATGATTCTAGAATATCATGATGAGGCCCTGCACATGCACTTTAGAACATATGACACACACACACACACACACACACACACACACACACACACACACACACACACACACACACACACACACACACACACTCATACCATAAGTTAGCCAAGCGGGCTAACTTATGGTATGAGTCCAACCAAAATGATTTGCTGCTATCAAATATTGAAAGAGTGACATTCAGAGTGTAGATACACCTTGCTAACAGCATGCAACATGGCTCACCTGACAGGGGTGAGGCAGGGTTTTCAAGTCAAATTGGGCCATTGTGAAAACAGAATCACAGGTGGAAAAAATCCTGGACATGGATTGCGTTTTTTGGGCTAGTTTATAAAAGACGGTGTTGGTAAGGAAAGTTAAGAGTAGACATAACAGCAGGACATCAGGACCTGCGCTAATTAAGGTTTTTTCTCCCCCTGCCCCTGTCCTGTCAATTAGCTTTTAAGACACCACTGTCTTTTGTTTATGGGCAACATAAAATGAAACGTATAATTTAAATATTTCCCTCAAGTATAGCACTCTAAATGCAGGAAGTTTCTGCACATTTACAGCGATATCTAAAAATGCGTGCAGGACAGACGGGCCGAATGTACCGCACCAGAATAACCGATCTCCGCTCCAGACTCCACGGAGGCACACTCTGTCCGTCTCTCCAAAGGCCAACTCCACTCTGCTGCTGCAGACTGTCTCGCTAAACTTTGTGGTTTCCACTAGGGTTATGACCGTATACAGAAAATCTGAACCACAGCTCCTGAAAAATTAAATTTACTAGTACATCATTCATAGTTAATTACATTATACAGTCATTGCCATGTAATAGTAACAATGATGCCAGTAATGTCTTATTATTTGTCAGAGAGGTAACATTTATAAAATCACTGGGGTGAAGCAGTCCAAAGACAAGTTTCAGGCTAACTGGCTCAGAATATATCAAATGACAACCATGTAAGAGTATACAGTTATAATTCGGAGAATCCCTGATGCTAATTTGGAGGAGAGAGAGAGGAAATGCAGTTAGAGGTAAGAATAGGACAAGGTAAGATCTGTAGTTAAGCTCGCAGTAGTTTCCCTCCAAAAGTGTAAAAATCGCCCCTACATGAAGCATTTAAAGGGGGAATCCCCATTTAAATGCTCCTTTAATTGACTCTCCATCCCCAAACAATGAGCCCAGTGACTGACTGGTGCAGGGCTGAGCCTGTAATAACTTTTGTCCCAGGAGTTTGTACCGATATTGGTAGTATGTGAATACTATTTTTTTTTTTTTTTTTTTTTTTTGTGAAATAAATAGCTTTTTTTTGTTTATTTCACAGATTGTTTTACTCTGTATTAAAAGTAAAATCATTTTTAACTCTCATGTTAAATTAATTATTTCCATGGCCTCATTTTTTTTTCTCCCCAAGCTTTTGGCCTTTGTGCCCTCAAAAAATTAACGCTACCTAAGGCCGAGTGGCCTTGTCCCTGAAATGATGAAATTCCAACAGTTAGCATTCAGCACTGAATACTAACTCGAGCATCCAGTCAGTATCCAGCACTCAGTAATGATTAGAGGAAGATAGCACCACTACTGTCCTACATAACAATCAGAGTGTACGTGAAACAATATCTCATTTTTCAAAATGGGTGAACTATCTCTTTAATTTTGAGAAACACTGCCACTCTCAAAAATTACTAGTGTAAATTCAAACAGTCATCTCAACCACAGTCTCATTTGACACTGGAAGTAAACCAAGGCATTATGATTTGAAAATGACACATTGTTTAAAAATTGTACTGCACAAGTAGTTTGGATACTGAGGTGTTTAAATGAGATCAGGTCATTTGCACATTTGGACTTGAGTGATTAAATGTTCAGCAAACCTACAAATTTTTATAGACTGTCACTACCATTTTGCATATGGCCTATTAATCTCTTAATTTGGCTAATTTAATCTTATGATATAAAACAAAAACCTCAGCACATCTTGAATAATAAGTATGCAGTACAGTTTCAATCTGTATGTAAACACAGAGGAGAAGATGTGAAATTCAGAGCACAGAGCTGGCTGGTGCATTATGTTTTTTTCTGCCCTCTTCACCCTCTGAGTTTATTACTGATTCTCTCACTCCAAGCTCTCAATTTCCTACCATTCCAAACTATATGGAGCCCCGCTATGATTGTGGGTCCACCTTTATATATATATATATATGTATTGCACAGCCAATTTCCTCCTGACATGGGTATGTGTTAGTGTAATACTTGATATTACTGTTGGCTGACATATTACACCAAGCGTTTTTTTTTTTGTTTGTTTTTTTTGAGATAGACCTGTTCATGTGATGCATTAGAGATATGATTTAGAGTCAGTGATATTTCAGTTTTGCGATTCAGTGTGCCTCATGAATATCGCAGCAGCACCGGGCGTCATTTTTCTCCCCATTCTTTGACAAAAATGGGAACAAGCTCCGAAATACCTCTTTCCTTCAGCAAAATGGAAAGGATCTCCGGGTATTTGTGGAATTAATTATTATTATTAGGTTTTTTTTAAGGCCGGACACATTTATGCAAGCATTTATTCACTGTAAACATCAGGTTGCTGCAATCCACTCCTCACATCCTCTTCCTCTCTATCCCTCTGTTTTCTCTTTATCTGTCTGTAGCTCTACCTCTCTCTTTTTGTATCAAACACACCAAGCTGTCTTGTCTTGGCTCTCTGTCACACTTATATGCACACACAAGAAAAGACCTGCAAATTCTCTCTCTCTCTCTCTCTCTCTCTGTTTCTACCTCTGCCTCCCTCCATCACCTCTACCTCCCTAGCGATTACCTTAAAATAGTATTGAGGTGTGGAGCGTTGTCACAGATCCAAGATAAAGTGAACTCAGTCACATCCATCTCTTTCTATTTTCTGTTTATCACCCATCCATTTACTCCATCATGTTCATTTTCTCCCGTTATTTTTCTCATGTTCACCAATCTGCTCGGTTTACAGTATTACCTGTGCTCTGTCATCTTCCCTTCATATTCTTCTCTCTCTCTCTCTCTCTTTTTTTCTATCATATTCACAGTCTCTATACTGCTCGCCCCCCTCTCTTTCCCAGTGGATCTAGTTTAAACTGAACAGTAGCCTATAAAAGGAAGAGAGCTTGTCTTTAGACAGACTATAACAATCCGCAGTGTTTTCTTTCTTACAGATGAACATTGCTCTTCCCCCTTTTTTTAAATTCTACTTCATCCCTCTCTCTCCCAATCCGTCTCCCTCTTCAAGATGAAAAGACAGCAGAGAATAACAGGGAGAAGGAGAAGCCATGAGAGGATAAGTCTCAGGATGAGGCATTTAAAGTAAAATACAAGCTTTATTGGCGAACGCTCATTGATCTGATTACCATTGTGCAATAAGAAGATTGGCTGCAGTTCTTCCCCTGTGTGTTCAGTATTTAGGGGAAGTAAATCACAAAATCATTATTTTTAAGGGTCTGTTTTCGCTACGACTGTGTCAGATTAAATTTGTCCTAGTTTCTGAAATCAGATTACTGTAATCCAGTGATGTACTGTAAATAAAAAGGCGGGTAAAACCCTGACCTTGACTCAATGATCATCATTTCGGCAACAATGCTGTCAGACATGCATTAATTTGTGCTTTTCTCCTTAAAGGCCGCTTTATATGACATGCTATGATATGTTCCATGAATTTATGTCACAGGGACTTATGTCAGGCTAAAAAAGGACACTCCGTGGCACCAGTAAAATGCTGGCTAAATTGGGTTTATGAGGCTGTACCCTACACCACATCCCTGCCGCTGGGGGTGGGTAGTGGGGGAGTCAGTCTAAGTAAGTTAAAGTCATTGCCTTTTTGTTCATGTCCAACATGGGAGAGACAAACACATCTATCTTCCCATCATGTTGAGTGGATTTTAAAGGGATAGTTCACCCAGTTTGAAAAATGTGATATAATTTCACTTCCCTGCAGGCTGTTGTGTATAACAGTAGTGGTTCAGTCTTCCTCTCATCATTGCTTCTGCTGCACATCATCAAGGTCAAACTGTGTTAATTTAACAATTTGGGTGGGTTAAGGTGGTGAGTTTTAAAAAATGTTAGCTGGGGGGAAGTCTATCTCAATGGCTTGAGGCTAAAAGTTAGCATTTGGAGCATCCAGCCAGTATCCAGCACTCAGTAACAATGAGAGGAAGATAGCACCACTACTGTCCTACAGAACAGCTAGAGGGGAAATGGAAATAATATCACAGTTTTCAAAATGGGTGAACTGTCCCTTTAATGTGGAGGAACAGTGTATCTCATCGCTGTGTGCCAGCATTTTCAGAAGTACACTGATCGGCCCAAGGGGGGGCACTACAGTTACAGGTCAAAACAACGTGGCATATTTGTTACTTAAGGGTCCGGAGGGGGCTGCATCATTCGCGGGGAATATTGCCTTGTTTTTCCGTATCTCTTTGTCTTCCTCTCTATTCCATCCTTCTTCAACTGCATTCCCATTTTCTGTTTGTGTTTTTATGCTGTTTTTTT
The DNA here is from genome assembly GCA_900302555.1 of Myripristis jacobus. Lineage (NCBI taxonomy): Eukaryota > Metazoa > Chordata > Actinopteri > Holocentriformes > Holocentridae > Myripristis > Myripristis jacobus. Next base: position 17,667 of record OMLB01017530.1, read on the forward strand.
CTGCCCTCCCTCAAACCCTTTCTCTTTTCCCCCACTCTGCTCTCATTCTCTCCCTGTAGATATGTGTTAGTCCTATATTAAAATGACTTTCTGCAGGCTATCTGAATGTGCTGTGGGGCACACAGGAAACCACCACATTGCCTCTGTGAGCCACTGATATGCAATTCTCATGCAGATAGGAAGCAATGGAGTAATGACTACGACGCTGTGCGAGAGTGAGAGGGGGAGCGAGGAGACAGAAAGAGAATTTGCCCTCTAAACAAAATGAATCGCCACTTTAACTTTCTGCATACTGTATAGGCTTTTCTATCTAGGTTTTTATGTGCCTTGCTTAGAGGCTCATGAATAATGTGATAGAGTCAATATTCTGCTAGCTTTATGAAATGCAAAGAAACCTGCAGAATGGGAGAAGGGATTTTTATGTCACAGATACATGTAAATCTCAAATGATGTCATTGCAAAACAGTATGCATATGCTTTTATTGTAATTGGTCGCTGGCATTTTCCCCAGTGTGTAAAAAATGGTTCATGATGCCAAGGCCAACATTTTAAAAAATGCATTGTGAAAGGTGACATGACGCAATACTAGAGATTTATAATAAAATAGTTGATGACACTGAAGATTTGAGAAATACAGATGATTCCAACTTAAGAATTGTCAAAGTTGTGCAAAGTCTTTAGATAATAAAAGATATAAGGATGGACACCACATTATATTTGCAAATACTGGACAGATGTATTTTAAAAGTCTTTTTCTCTTCCTTTTAAAATGAAACTGTTTTGGATACAACTCAGCTCTCCTTGTTTATTGTCATTGGAAAGGATAAGTTTGTCCATCTAACACTATCTGTTCATTTTTCCTTAAGGAGCTTAACTCCTTTCTGCTGCAGAAATCAAGATGCAAACAGAAGCCATTTTAGTTGCCTATAAGTTACAGTTATTGAAAAAAAAATAGGGTAATCCAGTTCAGAGTGGCTAAAAAGTCACTGCAATGCTCAGTGATGTAACATTTCAGAAAGTAGGCTCTTCATTATAAGGAAAATTTTACTTACTCTGCAATGCATATTTCTTCTTCTTTCTGTTACATAATTCAGCACAAACACAGAGTAGTTAGACATGCCACACAGGGTCCTTTGACTGTTTTAGCAGGTAACAGGCCAGGAGCTCACAGTGCTGTTTTCAATATGGAATGAAGCTCAGCAAGTTTTAGTGAATTGAATTCAGAACTTACTCCTCAGTTTAAGCTTATCACTTTATTGTGTTGTGAGCAGTTCTCTCAAAAAATAGATCATTTTTTTCCAACCTGCAAGGGAAAAAAATAAGCTTTTTATTATATACATGGCCATTTTGAACACTTGGGGCAGGAAACTCCTCGTGGAAGCACAAGTGGCCAATGGGTGGTTACTTCATGTCCTGTTGTGTACACAGATACACATCTTGCAAACATTTATCATTTATCATTTTCCACTGAAAAATACACCGGAAACAAATGGCTCTAAATCAGAGTGTGGGGCATATTATGAATCACTAAAACAGCCTAGGTAGCTAGCTGCAGTATGGTCTATGAAGTAGTAAGCTAAATTAACTCCTTAAATTCAAGGGTGACACTTTGCTTGGACTGTCAAAAGTTAATATTGAACTTTGTATCAAATTATCCTGCATTCATGCAGGATATAACAGAACCTTAAATAATGTCATCAGTAATGCCTGTGTTTACCCTGCTATTTCATGTCAAAGTGGCTGCTGTTAATGAGGTCTGTTGTCACAGCTAACAATGAAATATATTTACAGGCTAATAGCCAAGGCTAAAGCTAATGCTAGCCTGACATATGAGTGAATTGAATCAATAAAAGTCCTCTGTGTTCATGACACTGTTTGGCATAAAAGGAAAAATCATGTGGAAGTCTGTGGCAGTCTAAGCAGTAAATACAACTAGGAAGAAGACACAAACTGTTTTTTTAAGTGCCAAGATGGTACTTGTGGTTATGATATTGTGTGAGTACAGTAACATCTTTCTAGCTTTGCATAAACATAATCCTAGTATCACTTTAGTTCTACTGGCCAGTGTGTTACTTGCCATCTTAGCATCAGCTTTGTATGAACTTAACTGATTAACTGAGTTTAATGCCAATTTGGAGAGTGATATTGTGTCTAAGCCCTGTCTGCTAAAAATTACTTTCTCATACAACTAAACTGCATTCTCAGTTACATTTTTAGGGGAAATGCATTTTGTCATGTATTATATTTGTTTGTGACATATCACAAGAATAATTTTACTTATCACTTAGTCTGAAGTCCATGATAGAAGGTAGGTGGGGTAGTGGATGGGTCAAACAACTGACTTTCACCCAGGCAACCTGAGTTCTGAGTCGAGCGCAAAGAAACAGTGGAGTTTGTTTTTGCAAACGTTACATATGTTACATTATGTTACATTATGTTACTGTAAACAAACGTTTTTAAGCCTAAACCTAACCTTTTATTAACCTTCACCAAGTGGTTTTAATGCCAAAACCGAACCTTTTCCTAACCTTAATCAAATGGCTCTGGTGGCTAACAGTGACGGAAGTTGCTAAAATGCCATCCGACATGATATACACGATACAGTATGTTAACAAAATATGTTTTGCCCTAAACATATTTAAGAATGCAGTTTTGTTGTATGGTAACATCATTTTTGGGGGACAGAGCTGTGTGTCTTCATTGACTAAACTGTGAAACTACTGATACAAAGCTGATACTAAGCAAATATCTGAATATTACAGTAACACCGGACAGTCCAAAGTGTGACCAAATATAAACACTCATTGTGGCTGCTGTTGCCAGTGTTACTGTTCCAATATCCAATATTCCATAAGTGTGATCTCTATCTGAAGTCTCCATTTATGTGTTGAGCTAACACTTGTTTTACATGCCAAACATGTAGGCTGATTTGCACACTCTGTGTTCAGAATACACATCATGTGAATAAGGTCAACTGACCACCATTAGTTCTGTATTGATTACACGCTGAAACAGTCATCTCATTTCCAAAAGAAGAGTGCTGTGTTGCACAAGAGGGTGTAATGTGAGAAACAGGGAGAAACACCCTCTCTCCCTTTGTGCCGCACATTATTGATGGACACAATAGTCTAATCACTAAATGAAAAAGGATTGGATTGAGGGGGAAAGAGCATTGTTGAGAGAGATGAGGCAAACCCCTCTTTGTCTCCAATTGGATCACAACCCTTGAGGAAATCTCTTTTAATTTCTTATCTCATTTTGTTCTTTTTCTCACACTGATATTATCTCGTTTCCTTTTCTCCTTTTCTCTTACTTCAATTTAATTCAGTTCAAATCACTTTTATTGGCACAAAAGAGAAAGCTAGTTATTTGTCAAAGAAAATTCAATGTGAATGATTTTGATAACAATGAATCTTGTTAAAATCCTCCCTCTCCCTGCTCCCGCTTCGTGCGCTCAACATACTGACGGCTAGAGCGCGGTTAGATGGAAGGAAAAAAGCATTATTAAAAGACAGAAAGAGAGGAAATTGGCAAAAAAAAAAAAAAATGGAGAGACACGCAGAGGTAGGAAGGAGAGGAGTACATGTGATCTGACTACTGATATGGACTATGGATAATACAGTCTACCTTGAGTTTTCCCAGGAAATTCCTCCTTGATTGATTGGGGAATCTCTACACCAGAGGGTGAAGAAATGCTCAGGTGAGCTTCTCCTACTTTTTCCCTTTCTTTTTTCCCTCCTCATACTACACTTGCTCATTTTCTGTCCTTTTTTTTCTTTTTGTTGCCATTTTTATTTCGTTTTTTAATATATCTAATTAATTAATTTAGATTTTTTTTATTATTCTTTGGAGAGCCATTTGTACTCATTGCCTTTCTATTTCTTTACCATATGCTCTCTCTCCCTTTCCCTTTCCCTCCCTCCTGTGTAAATACTCTCTTCTCCTTTCACACACACACACACACACACACACACACACACACACACACACACATTGCCTCTTTCTGTCTCTGTTCATACTGATGACTAGGGAAGAATATCAGAAATGACACGGTTGACTTGTTTCCACCAATTAACTATTAAAGATTTCAAGTGTGCTGTGTGTGCATGTGTGTGCGTGTGTGTGTGTGTGTGTGCTGCATACGTGCAGCTTTGCAGATGTGTACAGACTGCATGTAGGTCTATGTGGTAAATTCATATTTTGTATGTTAGCGTGCATCTATTGAGCGTGCCTGCACATACTACAGTGTGAGTGTGTGTGTGTGTGTGTGTGTGTGTGTGTGTGTGTGTGTCCGTCTGGTTGGTGGTGTGTGTCCAGACCAGCAGGGAAGTAAAGAAGACAATGTAACTTTACATTCTGTGGGCAGAGACGCACAGTACAAGCCACGCAGTTTGAGAGGTCTGATATTAGCCTGTAACCGACTGATCACATGGATTACATTCAAACCCACAAAGCAAATGCTCCGGGTTTATACTAAAAGAATGGGATCTTATTATCTAAAAGCAGTCCGCCCCGGTCAGGGACAGTGGTAGACCTCAACCCCAGTAATCCCCGTGTGACCTCTGGCCCCTCGGCTCAAGGGCCAGAGGTGTGTGCATGTGTTTGAGTGTGTGTGTGTGCAAGAGAGAGAGAGAGAGAGAGAGATTAAAGTGGTGCCAATTTGTGAAATGGTATTTTTAGAAAGGAGGCCCGTCCGCTCTGGTAATACTCCTCAGATCAGGCGATCCCTTTGATGCGCTCATTGTAGTGTGATCCTACTTCAAAGCCGCAGGGACGGGACGGGACAGGGAGCGGAGGGAGGGGACACTGGGATACACTTCATTACTGCTGGTCAGAAATTTGGCTCCGTGTCACCTCTGACCCCAGGCATTTGTGCTCATAACACACTTCCACTCTGTAAGACCGGCTACCGGAGGCACGTGTAGAGGCTCAGGGCAGAGAGCACAGAGATTTAATTTATTGCCTCACAACTCCCGTCTCATATGTGCTTTTCATAAAAAGTATTGACAGCTAGCTGGAAGTTTTACAAGAGGTTTTATGATACAGGCAGTGGGAACCAGCAATCAGCACGTACAGCCACACTAACTGTCTTTGTCGTGGCTCGATGACAGAGCGCTGCATAAACGCATTTTCACATTAATGTTTAGCGTTACGTCTTCCTCATAAATACTTAAAGTGTTAATATAATCAATCCTAATCAGTCCTAGGCGTCAGTATGTGCATCTGAGGACATGTATTGAGAGTAGCACAGACACTGCCACACATACGCTTTTCTTCTTTATCTCTTTACCATCACAGCTGGAAAACACTGATGCCCACTGTGATGTACAGCTGCTTGAGCTTCACCGCTTTCCTCCAACATTTCAAGCTCTTTTTTCAGCACCGTGTGACAATTACATTGCTTTGTAAATACAACCAAGGCGAATCTGTTTTAGCAGTGCTGTTAATCATATAGGTGTGTGCCCTGTGTCATATTATTTCTATGGGCAGAGTCTTTATTTCAAGATAACAGGGTGATAAAATGGGCTTGTACTTCCTGTGTGCATATGGCGGCGTGTCCACAGGAACAGGTGCACTGAATAACAGAGAGGTCTGATAAGGCTGGACGGCACAGAGGAATTTATCATTATATGAACACCTGTTGCAGAATTGCCCAAGTATCAAATAGGACCAGTTTCAGCTTTTTGGTGAAGTAAGAGAGTTGCCTCAAGTCATTTCAGCGGTCAGTCTGAGTTCAGTGTAATGATTAAGCACTTCCTGCCACATAGAGTCCAGCAGGAGTTACATATAGTACCACTCCTTTGTGAAGGTGTGTTCAAAGGTGCCGTCAAGGCTTTTAAGAGAATCTTGATGACTGAGGCCGCTCTACTTATCAGTTATAAAGTATGACTAAAGCCTGACACCCAACCGGAGACAATAAAGACACACATTCCACCTGAGACGAGGGCGGAAAGGGACTTTCCTGTCTTCCACTCCCTATTCACTTTGGCATGCCTGGCATTTACTGTAAACTGCTGCTGTGCAAAACCTAAATGTCACAGAGTGTCAAGTCAGACACTAACAGACCTTCACATCCTGTGTCAAGAGAGTTAGGAATTGAGATGTTAAAAAAGCAGAGGAAGAGCAGGAAGTTATGTCAAAAATGAATGATTATTTATTCAAATAAATACACACTCAACGCGCACACAACAGTAAACAGTAAATAATTTAAACAACACAAGCGCTTTGCCAAGAACACCATATCCTGGAAACGAATAAATTAAAATGTTGCAACGCTATTTTAAGGGAACATTCCTGCGAGGAGAGCAAACTTGAAATAGCTTTGACAATTCAGAGGTTCAGTCCTGCGTGTGAAATTGTCTCTCTTGTCTTTTTTCTTTTTTTTTGGAAGCCTTGCGGGATCAGTTGTCTGTTTCCAGACGTTTCAGAGAGCTCCGTCCCGAACAATCCTTCATCACTGGACCGGATGACTGCGTCTCCCTTTGGTCCAAGTCTTACTATATGGTCCATATATTGACACTGTGAGAGAGAGAGAGAGAGAGAGAAAAGTCAATTAGTATTAGTTGGAAAAGTACTTTACAATAAAACTGCCTTAATTCTGCAGTTATTATAAGAAGGCACAAACTCTCCGGTGCGCTAATTGCGCGTGGAATTTAATTTCCATGATCACATTACATCTATATGTGATAGCAGTTGAAATCTCACGATGTGTATCTTACCATATTAGGAGTAGGTAACTGCCAAAGTCCCATCCGCCGCTCAGGGCGCCCTCGCCATGCGCCTCTCCTGCTGGCCGGGCGACGCGCTCTCGTTGTCCTGTCGCGTTTTAAAGTCCTGGATGGCCTTTTTGTTCTGGAAGTCTATCAGGGCCATGGTGATGACCGCATTCCAGCAGTTATCCTCCCCGCTGCACCGGAAATCGATCTCCTTGTTGTCTGTGGTAACGATGGTGAAGTAGACGAACTTGCCGGTGCGCTCCACGCAGTCCACCTTCTTGATGGACTGCAGCTTCAGCTCCTTGCCCTTGGAGCGCTTCTGCGTGTCGGCGTAAATGTTGAGGCTGTCCGTGGTCAGGACGCACGTCTTCCTCTTCCAGAACTGGAGCAGGTTGTCGCTCCTCTTCTCCAGCTCGCCCTCCTTCAGGACTTGGGAGATCTCCTCAGCGGACATTTTCATTGTCTTGAGTGGACTTGGAGTGATTTTGTGAACCTTCGCCTCTCTGCTCTGTCGTCCGAAGACCCCGAGACTGGAGCTTCTCTGCGAAGCGCTTGATAATCCAGAGTTGCGTTGTGAATGAGCGCGGTGACAGAGGTTTTTTATACCCAAGACTGGCCCGGGCCCTTCCCACTTGACGTCAGATGGTTTGGGAATGCAGCAACAGTTGCCAGTGGAGTAATTCATGGTTGGAGTGTGGGCGGAAGCTGTGGCGCAAAGGAGGGAGAGAGACTGCAGAGGAAGTCCTAACGTGGACCTAATTACACTGCCAAACATGTTAATTAGTAATCCACATCCCTCTGTGGAGATCAATCCAAATATTTGCCCACACTGCAGCAAATGATTCACTTTGCCCGCTATTATGTCTAATTACCAGATGCGCACAGTAAAAGCCTTTGGAGCCTACATACTTAAAATTAGTTTGCCCATACTAAAAAAAACACATTTATATGTGTGAGAGCAGAGACTTTGTGATTTTTCCTATGAATATTCAGTAAGCTGGTAATTCACTCTTTATAATTCCACAAACTGTGCCTCCTCTCCCCAGTGGTTATCTTTGAGGTAACATCTCAACTAAACCTGTTGCTGTTTCACAGACAAACTGCTATTCGTGTGTGTGGATGTCACAGTTGGGTGAAATCCACCCAAACAATCTCTAGGCACTGTTTCCATTCAACGGGCGGAGGTTTCATCAGATTGTACGTCAACAGAAACACACAGAGTGGGATTCAAGGGTCAGCCCAGGTGTTGGCCAAGACAGCAAGCAGCCATGCAATAGCTTGGCAGGCAGTGAAACAGCCAGACAGAAAGCAAGCAGAGAGCAGATTTTTTTTGTTGAAAAACATAAAGAAAGAAAGAAAACCTATTAGAGGTGGAGGCGGCTAATTACATTTACTCACATTAATTCAGCAGTTTTTGTGTACGTTTTTGAGTCAGTCATTTTCATTTCACATTTTTGCCTAAGTATTATAATCACCTCTGTTACAGACTAAAATGAGTCATGACAGACTGTACAATCTTTCATAATGTTTGGTCTGTCTGCAGAGATGAGAGGAGGAATCTGCCTCTCCTTTGTTGATTCTTCTTTCTACTTCCATTTCCAAATTTCCAATAAAAGGTGCACAATGGCCGGAAAGTATGGAAAAAAGGGGCATAATATCAGTGAGCTGGCCTGGGTGTGTGAACTATGTACTCTCATCCTTTTACAACCGCATGGAAAAGATCACACCTAATAAAGTTATTGCTTTGAAAAAGTAACAAAGCAACTTTTACTCTGAATGCATTTTAAATGAGCCACTTTTACTTCAGTAGATTTTCAGCAGAACTTCTACTTCTGGTTACATAAAATATAACAGCAACAGTACTTCTAGTTTTAGTAGCAATGTGTGGTACTCTTCCCATTACTGACTATAATAATACCCTTGTTTTATTATGATTATGATATGATTATAAAATGATGTGATAATTACAATTGCAACTGGGGGTTGTCACTTAAAGCATGTGACTCAATTTGAAAACTGAAAGTAGAGGACACTGAGTGACTCAGATGCCCTTTGATATCACTTCATAGGTGTGTGCACTCTGATATCATCTTCCTCTACTACTTCACAAATCCTGCCACTCCCCTGCTTGTAAGTAAAGTGTTACTCGGCCGGGACCCCCTCGCTGACAGAGAGTCAGAGACGATAGCTGTGATCTTCCCCGCAGAGCTCCCAGAGCCTGGATGAAGCGGCGAGAGGAGGCGGTAAGAAGGCAAATGTCATCAGCTCTTCCCATGCAGTCTGCCCTGACGCCAGCCTGCCTGGGGGGTCGGCCAGCCACACACACGCAACCCTGACCCCAGTGTATAGCTCAGATACACAAACTAGAGTGTGTCACATTGCTCTGTGTGTGTGTGTGTGTGTGTGTGTGTGTGTGTGTTTGTGCATCATGTCAGTGGTGAACGTGCATCAAGCACCCACTTGAGGCTCTCGAGGCTCCCCCTCTATCAGTCTCCCATGTCAGACAGAGGGAACATCGACCCACCAGGAAGTGAAATGTCAGCCGGTCATTGTGGCGTCCCCTAACAACACACACTCATTACACACTCCTCAAACACACACCAGTGATCCATAATTATGCAAAAGTGACGGATGCCCAAATGAGGCTCAAACCATTTTTTCCTACCCATTGACTGAGAGGACCACCCATACTGCTTCACACACCAACGCCCCCACAATCATACAGATTTAATGTAATAGCAAAGGCGTCGCCATGTTGAATCATTTTCTACAGCTTCCTGGCAGTGGGTTTAGTTACCCCAGCATGTGCTGACTCTGATGCAGGAGGTGGTGGCCAATCTGGCCTCCTGATCTCAGAGCAAAGGAAACCACATGTGTGCCACTGACTCAACACACCTGCTCTCCTCCGGTGGCGCCATGCCGGCTTCTGTTTGGTAAAGAAGTGCGCCGCCACCTCTCTACCGCCCTCCACCTTTGTTACATGTGCTTTTCTCCCTGTTGCCTGGGAGTGTGTGTGTGTGTGTGTGTGTGTCTGTGTGTTCAGGTGGGGGCAGGGTTTTGTGGGTGTGCACTGGCATGCGTGTGTGTATTCATTTGAGTGTAAATGTGATTGTTTGTGTGTGTGTGTATAACGATTTTTTGCCCTTTTCACCTGTGTAGAGGATTAGAGAATAATGGATTGAAATCCACAGGATTACAGTCCTCTGAATGCAAAAATAGATAATATGCTACTTCTGTAAATAGATTTTTATCTTACGGTATTGCCATAATGTTTCATATGGTGAACAAAATCTTTTATAGAGTTTTTGCATTGTCTTGTATGGTACTGGGTCTTATTTAGTTATTTAAATAACTGTCAAGTGGTTGTTGAGTCTCAACTAACAAAAGCATATAATTAGCATGTAGGAGAGGCATGTAGACTCAACCTTCAAATTATATGCTTATTAAATGTTTTCTTGTCAGTTGATTCTAAACACTCTCACTTGAAATCAGCCACTGACAACTTTGCAGAGCCCGCCTTTAACTTATTTTTCACAGGGTACCCTGCCTGCTGAAAGTAACTGTCGCTAAATTACATAACAAGGAATAGGACCCACAAACAGTCACTGAACCCTTGGCTGTCTCCATGTCCACATGTTGCGTGTCTCCCCTGAGTCGAGCGCTCATTCCCAGAGTGTTATTAGCGTTGTATAGGCAGGTCCCACATCTGAGTGGTGAATCAGCTGAGGTGCCTCAACAAACCGCATAGTGTGTGTGACTGTTGACTTGCAGTGGCTGCTATGGCTGGGATCTCTCACTGTTTTTCTTGTTTGTCAGCCTTGTGCGCTGGAACAGCTCATTCTGGAGGCAGTCGGGCTGTGCAGATGGGATCCTGGCGGTGTGTTGGATTCAAATCAACGCCCTCAGGTTCTAGCTGTCTCCTCATAGACAAAACAAAATCCCAGAGAGGAAACAAGATGAAGTGTCAACTGAGAGAACTGAGGAGGGTTTTGATTGCAGTGTGCCCCCCCCCTCCCCTCCTCCAGCAGCGAACCTGATACAAGCTGCGCAAACTGAGGATGGGGTTAAGGGCATACCTGCAGCTCTCATACGTTGTTGACTTCAGTATCTCTGTGCCTTGCAGTCATACACACTTGGCTGTTACAACAACACAGCAGGTGGAAGGACAAGAAAGGCCCAAAGCAGTCCTGTCAGGGCATGAAGCTCCTGAGTGTTTACTGTGACTCATGCAAAACAGCCTTGAAAGACGGAGGAAGTCAACTTGTAGAGCCCTGTTTGAACTGCTCTGTTATGTCTTTAAGCCGCACATGAAGTGGATATGTTTTAGTGCTTTAGTACATCCATATTCTTACGTGAAGTGCTTGTGTGTACAGGATAAGGGTGTGAGAGTTAACATGATGCAACAGGATTGCAGAATTCTGAATGCAAAACAAGGGGTAACTGCTGTTACAGATGATGAGAAAAGAAGTGATCACAAGAACGTTTTTAAAAGCAGAATGAGTAGGATTTGTCATTTACCTAACCTAGGAAACCTGTCCAACTTAAAACAGGCCAGCACCGCGTTGCTCTTCATCCTCATCCTCTCCCTCAGTGGCTCGCCAGCAGGTGAAAGCTCAATCTCAGATTCACTCTCATTGTGGAACGAGCTTTGTCCACTTGCCATTTTGTCTCGCTAGATTTCCCTTTTTCCGCAGTCCGCATCTGCAGTTTTTCACAGCTTCCTATTGGATGTCGTGCTATTGATTTGTCACCGTGCGCTGTGATTGGCTGGGAGCTACACACCCACTGCCCAAAGGCCGACGCCCAGAAGAGTCCCAAGCTCAGCAAAACAGGAAACTCCAGGCAGATGGCAGGATCTCTGCAGACACACACACTAATACACACTTCTAGTGGCTCATGAGTGATGATAGAGAGATTATTTTTGTATGAGTCTATACACTGATTTGTTTTGTTTTATTCTCATGAAAATCCTACTAATTCTGCCTGTAGGAAACAGATGATTACCTGTTGTGCAACAATCAAATGCACTCTGATTATAATTTTATGAATAAAATGTTTTGCACCTCACATTTCCAACTAATCGTGGATGGTGACTTTAGAGGAAAATCACTCTGTTCAAACTGATGCAAACTCTTAAACTTTGAAGTTGTGTTCATTGGACTGACATAACACTGGAATAACCCTGACATGATAGCGGTGAATTTCACGAACACAGACAGAACACAGAAGCAGACCAAGCAGACAAGGTAAGGTGTAAAAATGAAAGTGTTTTATTTTGAATAAAGGGTGATGAGGAGGTGAGGGCTGGCTGGTGCTGGGAACACGGCAGAGAGGCTGAGAATAAGTGAGGAGGTCCAGAGCTGAGAGCTGACTGGTGGACTTGATGAATGGCGAGGCGGAGGGCAGATGTCAGATTTGCAAAAACAGATAAAGGGCAAAACAGACTTGCAGGCAAAACAGGCAGAGTGACTGTCTGAAGCTTGTAGAAACCGTGCGTTGCTCAACAGCCCGGCAGAGACCGCAGGTTGCAGCAGAGGACAGGCAGACTGACAAAAAACACACAGAAAATGCAGAAATCAACAATAAACACACTCACACGGAGGGCAGACAGGAGTCACGGAGGATGGATCGTGACAGTCATGAACACTGATAAATATGTATGACTCGTCATTAAATGTTGCTCACTTAATGCTGTCATATTCCTTGCAGAGTTGGCATTGTCATGACAAAGAGGGAAAGTGACAAAACTGACTGAAATAACATTTAATGACATCGGCCATAAATCATCATTAATGTCAATGACAGCCACCATGTCATTTTTATGACAGTGTTATGTCAGTCTAATGAACACGACTTCAAATAAAGTGCAATTTATTTTTTTCTCACGGATTTTGCATTTTGCATTTTTTGTTTTCCAATAGTTTTACAGTCAATTATGTTACAATTTCAAGCAGGCGACCATTTTTTAATTCGAACTCAAACAGATTTGGAAACTCAACCTCAATCTCACTTATGAATTTGTGCATGTGTGTTTATACTGGTGCATGCACAAGTACAGTGGGCTTGTGTATGTTGTGTTCGCCAGTGAAAGCCTCCCTCAGACAATGAACTATAGATAGTCCGCCTCAACAATGGGCAGCAATATGGATGAGCTGGAAATGATGGCCTGTTGACAAGCACAGGAGCCTGAACGAGGGCCAGCAGGTAACAGCTGCATAGTGTGACACGTTTACGACTTTGGCCCTGTCTCTCACACACGCGCACGCATGTAGACGCACGCACACATACACACACGCTGCACCCTATGCTCTCTGGTGACATGCCCTTGTGATGAGACTCTGGAGCTATTTGAGGCATTGTTCAGATAAGCCCTGTGTGTGTGTGTCTGTGGCCACACTGGCATTCACCAGCGTGGGAAAAAGAACAAATGGCTGAAGAGCTGGAGAGGCCAGAGACAAGCACAATGCTGCAGGAGGAACCGTTGGGAAAACAATGCAAGCAGAAATGGTTGCTGTCAGATACACAATGCATCATATCTCCAGAGGAACTGGGCACTGGTGATGCCAGATCCCGTACATGCACAATGTTCGGGAAGCGACTTCGGAAGCAGAGTTTTGCAAGCAAGTGTCACAGAAGGAGAAGCTGAAGAAGTTGAACTCCAGCAAAGCTCAGAAGTTTCGGTAACTAAAGCTTGGCCTCCTTAGAGAAAGTAGATCGGGGTGGCTCACCTGGTAGAGTGCGTACCACGTATCAATGCCCAGTCCTTCCTTCAGTGACCGGAGTTCAATCCTGAGCTGAGCCACACGTCACATGTCATCCCCTCTCTTTCCCCTGCCTTTCCCATCTCTCTACTGTCGCTGTCAAATAAAAGATAAATGCCAAAAAAGTAGATCATACTCTGTAAGACAAACTGACAATTTAATGCAACAATATAACATCTGTTTACTTTTTACCCATTTGTTTACTTAAATGTTCTGCTTGCAGGTCACACATAAAAATAAATACATTAAAAATGAAATAAATCAATAAAGTGTGCCCGCACTTATGGGAAGGTGAATGAGATGGCAGCTTTGATTTTTTGATGTGATGCTGTCCAGCATTCAGACACCTGCCTTCCACTAATTAGAGTCCTTACAACACCCATGATTGACAACAGCAAACTAGCTTATCTAAATATTTGTCTGTAATTATTAAAATTTATGTTTAATTGGGATCTAATCCGTTCAAATTTAGCTTTACAAAATCAGGCTCAAATGATTATAAACTACAGCCAAATGTTGCTCACAGTAATCCAATTTCTGTGAATACCCCAGGAGCCTAAAACAAACAATCCCATTTGGGTCCGTCACAGGAGGAGGAAAAATGTAAGGAACGTTATATTTTTCTTGTATGTAAACAGATTTTGTAAGATCTGACCTGAACATTACAACAGAACCAACCTGAACCCAAAAATGTTTGTAGTTTCAGTCGTTACCTACACCAAAAATGCAGCAGAAGTGGATTAACTGCTTGGCTCACAATGTAAATGCAAATTTAATTGAGCAAGCAACTGGAAAATGTAGGAAATGTGCTAGTTTATTTATACGTAGTGAATCTAATCCCCAACACTGCATGTGCACGGCATCACATAGTCAGTTCAGTTGCTTGGCCTTGGCTCACATGTACAGGTCGCTGCTCTCATTGTGGTACAGCCAGCGCCCAATTACTATGGGATGTATTCAGAGAACACAGTTTGGACCGCAAAGCAGTAATGGCACATTGTGTGCTCATTTGCTATTACCTATACTAATTAAGATATATACATAAACCTGCCTACACCATGCA
>OMLB01017531.1:0-12623 GCA_900302555.1 Myripristis jacobus
GTTATGGTGTTCCTGATCAATGACCTGTTGAACGGGTAGATTCAGGCCTGTTGCTGACATGTATATGATGCCCTCACGCACGCACGAACGCACGCACGCAAGCTCCAATAGCTGGTGACCATAGAATAAATCACCAGTTGTCATACTGGCCTATATTTGACCTACCAAAAATTCAGTGAGAGTCAGACACAAAAGTATACCATATATCAGGATGACCGTTGCCCAAAAAAAGGCAATTTTGATCCCAAAGCTGCCACACTGAGTATGTGAGCACAATCAGAATAAAGCAGAGGTGAAATGTCCTGCATGGTCCGGATGGTTCACTGATTCAGAGCAGTATTTCTCACCCTGTAGTTCAAAACTTTGTGCTTCTTGCCTCTTGCTGGGATGCATCCTTAAATATTTGAAATTGTTAAGGGAGCACAAATTTGTAAGCATTAACCCCTCAGCAATGCAAAGAAACCACATCTGGCAAGGGCCTAGTTTTGTTTGTTGGCTTGTTTTTGGTGCAATTATCTTTCGGAAGGAAAGATGAACAGAGAAGAGGGAGGGTTGGTAATGACTATGGGCTACAAAGTACAAACCATGAGGGTTTATTTTGTTTGTTTGTTTGTTTTTTAAATCTCAAATATACCAGGGACCTTTGGGGTGCTCCACATGTTATCCTTAGTTTCCCCATATGACCTCAGGTGGCTATTACAGATCATAGTTTGCATACTCACCTGCAGTGGAAGTCAGCGCTTCAGGTGGCATGGTGTTAGAAACTATATCAGTGAGATGCCATCAAGAATCATATAACTAGGCAATGTTTTCAAATTTAACATGATCTTATTTGGCTTTATGTTAAAAAAGGACACCAATGCATATTAGCTTTTCCACAAGTCTCTTTGGCGAGCATGCAGGACCTTGTCGGGGACAGATCAGCAGCTAAATATTCCAATCTTAATGGTCTGACATTTACCAACCTCTCAGTGTGAGTGATTCATGTTGCAAAATTAAGATCATCTCCAGTGATCAAAGGTCACTTTTGTGTCCAGCTTCATTACCTTACCTTACCTTTTTTTTTTTTTTTTTTTTTTTTTTTTTTTTTTAAATGTGGCTAATGTGCAGCCAGCTCACTTACCTCAACCATATGTGAGTAAATAAATCAGGCATGACAGTTCTCTGACATCGAGGCAGCATTTTCTATTTTTGTTAAAACAAGATGACAAACACAGCTTTCCAGATGAAGTTGTTGTTATTGTCAGCAATATTATTCTGTAGGCTGATTGATTTCTACAGTATTTGTCAATTGGGAGTTGTCAATAACATATATAGCCAATAGCCTACACTGAGTACATTCCAACTGGACATACAGACATATTATTTTGCTTTTGAAACAATATGAAACCAACCAGAGTTAATGGAGAGGAGGTCTGTAAGATATACATCTACAAAAAAATATAATTAGATCGATTTTAACTTATTCAGGGCTCAAAAATGACAGTAAGAGGCCTACGTCATGATCAAGTCAACAACACTGAACATCTTCCATAGTTCTCTACTCTACAATAAATGTTAAAAACATTCTGATAAACCTATATAGTGCTCTATGCTAGAATAAGTTTAAGGAGTGCTTGTTTAAAAAATAAAAAAGAAGAAACAATTGCACTCAAAAGGCCAGGTGTGCAGGTCTTGATCATGTGCATTTTTTTTTTTTTTGAGTTAAAAAACTGCTCCATCTATAAAACAGAGCAGTTCTGATGAGTCTCAACAGTTTACAGTCAGTGCATTCTGGAGCAAAGTCTGGTATGTACATGAGGTCCCATAAGTTGGCCCATCAAATACTCAACACCTTTTTTCACTTCCAAAGGCTGAAATACTCTGGTTAGAAGCAGAGAATAGCTGCTGGGGCTATATTACAGAAGCTGTGATTAGCTTCTGGTAAAATAAAAAAGATAATAACATTTACTGAAGCAGGCCTATCTAACTATATATACCCTCAGCTTCTCCTGAGAACTCAGCCGATGGAAGGCTTTCAGGGAAGTTTTCACCCCCAATTCTCCAGTGGTTTCAACATCTTCCAGAGAGCCTGTTATTAATTTATAATAGATACATACAGTACATATATACATAGATTAATTGGACTGACAGTGTGTTGAGGGGCCAAGCCCATTGCTGGGCAGAAAGCAGCAACAACCCCCAGGAAATGACAAAAAGTTTGCTGTTCAGCCATCATCACATGAGGGCAAATTATCTCTTCATTGGTCACCAACAGTTCCATGTCTTGTCCAACATCTCAGGTTTCCCCCTTTTGCCCCTCATATATCCAATCCCATGATAAAAAAAAAAAAAAAAAAAAAATTAACCATGACATGAATTGTACAATTTTGAAGGCAAATAAGTAAAAGTACTTGAGGAGTGAACAATGTCTAAAGACACAAAATAAACATGGTTGAAGTTGAAGACATGGAAATATCTTCTACAGTCTGGGCGTATGATTGAGCTTTCCATAACTGCGTGGACAGCTAGATGTCTGTATGGTTGATTTGTTCAATGACACAGATTGGAATGACATGTATTTGCATATATGCAGCATGTTAAAGTCATCCTTGCCCACACATATACCTGATGATCCCACAGCAGAACTAAGCCACCCTCTTACGACAAAAGGGTTGCTGTCAGGACTGCTGACAGTAAGGACAGTGTGTGGAGAGTGCCACAACACTCATGAGGAGGATTTTACTGTGTGGGAGTTTAGATGGATTGGATTTGTCAATGTCTGTTGACACTACACTTATGATATTTATCTGGGGCTTCCCTACAGTACAGCCTGGGCTCTTTCTTTAGTCTTTTCCTCCTCTTGTCGCTTCATGGCCTGGATCACTGCAATCTCTTTGGCCTCTTTCTTCTGGTTCCTTGCTTCAAACAGCAACCTGGATCATACAAAGGGAGTTAGAAAAAGTAAGCTTTAGTGACTATACAATTGACAGAGCCGCCCATTGGATGCAATGTAAATTTGGCCATTTACTCAGCCCCTGTCTTTCTGGACTTTGCTTGAGGTGGACAAGAAATTGGGACTTGTTACCTGTTTTTGATTATCCTTTGCACGATGGCATCCGTAGTGAGACTGTTCCCACTGTCAACAGTACGCAGGATACCCTTCCTCCTGGGCTCCTGGATATGAGCAATCAACTCCTCATTATTCTATTCAAAATATTTTTCTCTCAATAACTGTATGATGTTAAAATGTTTGGGTTCTTACAGCATAGGGGTCAGATCCATCCTTGTCAGGGTATATCTCTGTCTTTCCATGGCATACAAGATCCACCTGTAAAGTCAAGGCTGTGCTTAGATGATTCAGTATTATTTTAATTCTGGATTGTTGAGAACATCGCTTTCCATTGCAGGGAGGTAAGTGTATTGTCTCAGTTTACCTTGAAATGGTCGAGTAAATCTTTTGTGACTGCAAAAGGTGCACCAATCACCACTTCAGACACATACTGTGAAAAAAAGAAACATGAAAAAATCAGTTAGATGTTTTGAGTTTTATATTTCTACTTGCCAAAAATACATATGGTGCACTGTGTTCATGGAGAAAAGAGAGAGAACACACTCGACAAGCCAGGACACTGAGTGTTCTCTCATGGACATTCATGATGGGGTAATTTTTCCCTTTGTAGCGATTCACCTCCTGAAAAACAGAAAGTACAAATGCTTGGCAAAATGCTGAAACAGGATTCAGGGAGACAGTAGTTATGTCATTCAGGTGACAGGAGAAAAGACAATTGGAATGGGACTCACCTGGTCAAAGTGCAACCCCACTATAATATATGGCTTTTCTGCGAGCTTATGCACTGCTTCCAGGAAGTCCACATGGCCAATGTCTGGAAGTAGGCCGGTTAAGGGACAAGATACAGTTCATAACAGCTGAATATTTGTTAGAAATTTTTCACAGTGTGCAGTCAGTGTTCTCAGTCAGAAATGCCATTGATTGTGTAGTGTGGTTATGAGAGGATACGGAAGAGGTCAAAGGCTCCTGCCACATAGATGATAGTGTCTCCGGGCTGAGGCTCCTGGCCTGAGGCAAACTGGATGATCTTCTGGGATGTCTGCAGGAACTGAGATACCCCTGTCCACGGACTGTGGCCCTTCTGATGACGCAACCCCCCGTAATACATAAATAACAGTAAATAAGCACAGAGTGACACAACAAGCAATGGTCAAGAGCCACATGTCGCTGTAGTTGTCATAGCTGCATCATGTTCCCACCACCAAAATGAATACCTCTGCTCCAACAGCACCACCCCTTGGTGTGAGGAGTAATGATCCCTATGGTGATCAGAAGATCAATGGCTAACTCAGAGCTGGGCCACATTTCTCCAGGGCATTTATTCAGCACAAGCCAAATTCACAGCATTATTTTTCCAGTCTTAAGACACTGAAATGTGAAAATGGGTCCTCTTTCTTTTTTTTGTAGCACTATTTAAAACCACAGCATGTTGACCCAGAGTTAGTTTCCCCATCTAGGAACAGAGGTGGCATTCACTGTTTACTGGCCAGACCCACAAGTTTGATTATAAAGTGGGCCCACAGTAAAGGCCTTTGTTTGGAGATGGTTGGCATCTGGCCCTAACAGCAACTCTGGCAACTCGAATGACAAAACAGGCAGACAAAGCCAAGGATTTGGTCTCAAATAAACCCCAGTTTGGCAGTAAGCTGCTTCAAGTGGGCACAATTTGAGGGTTTAAAATTGACTTGGTAATGACAGAGAACATTAAAATTAGTGGACATATATCACCATGGACCTACCTTTCCAAAGTTGTCTGTGTGCTGCTGATAGTCTGAACTGTCCTAAAGAGAAGACAGGAGAGGTGCAAATTAGCCTTGAGGACTTTATCCTCTTGCATGGTGAATTGAGCACGTGGAGGAAGGACAAGGCTGTGCTCACAATGTTGCTGTGGTGCGCTTTGGTCATGAGTAGCATCCTGCCGACCAGGTCTGTGGTAGAAACTCCCTGGGTTCTCTTACATTCCCTGTAATAATATGAAAAACTCAATCCATTGCCACTGAATAGACCATATACATCCAATTATTGTTGCATTGTCTTCAATAGATTTTAAATGTATATCTTACCTGTATCGTCCTGACTTCTTTACCTCTTCATATGTGTCCTTTCCATCCACTGTTAGCGTTATATCATCTGAAATGACAGCACATACAGTATATTAGACTGTATCCAGAGAAAATGTACACTATATCATATCCTGCAATGAATAATCCAAAATCTCTGATACAGCATTATGCTTAAAGGCCCATAAAACATTTTCTGTGTCTTGTCATCCATATGTGCCCACATATAAGGACAAGCTGTTGTTATGGGTACCTCCATGTACACAGAAGTCACAGCTGTACTTGTCTAGAGTCTCCAGGGTGGTGACATACGGTGCTCCCTCCACTATCTCATCCACCCATTTTATGGCACGCACCATCTTGTACCTTTCTTCCTGAGTGAAGACTGGCGGACCCTTGTGCTTTGCTATCTCACCTTGTAAAAAAAAATAAAAAATAGACAATATTGTTGACATTCACTACGAACTTTGAAAAAGCAAAGCATAATATAGGCAAAGAAACCACCATGAAAATACATTCAAATAAGCTGTTTCATTGTAAATGACTGCAGTATCACTACTGTCAGTGAGATAGCCCATTATCACTTCAGTGAGGGGGAAGGTTGTTGCTATCTGAACTGGCTCTGACTGTGTAGTGTCTGAGTTAAGCCTGAATAATGCTGTTCTGCGTTATCATAAACACTTGCACCACCCTATGCCACAATATCAAGATGCCCCAGTGTGCCATAGGACAGCGAGGCAGTGTGGTGTGCGCGGTCAACTGGGTTCCTGCACTACTGTTACAACAACGCCTCTAAACTTACAGCACACAGCTGGTGCCTGGCTGTTGATCATGGGACTGAGGAGAATAAACAGAGGCTGGCAGCCTGGCATCTCCCCAGAGCCAGGAGCCTCGGGCTGGAAACATAGATGGTTTAGGAAAAAGGGAATATCAGGAGGAAATGGAGGCAAAGGATTGGGGATGAAAGCAGTGAAGTAGATAATCAAAGGTCTTTAGAGGTGAAGGAAGAGAGATGGAGTTCGATTTTAGATAGGGTGCTTAAGGGCTGAGGAACTAAGGGAAAGAGAGTTTGATAGTGGCAGAGGATCCTGAAAGGATTACACAGGGTTCAGAATCTGTGATAGGGGTCTACATTTTAGGTTGAATCTGTTACACATTTAGTTTTGGGTGTCATGTGAAGGTGCAGCAATTAAGGGACAATATTTATGCGAAAGCAACCAGCTGTGGACTCTTCTAATTCAGGAACTCTTACTGGCCCTTACTGTCTGTGTGTACTCCAACGATGAGGTAATCTCCCATGGCCTTGGCCTGTCGCAGCTGGTTGGAGTGGCCATAATGGACCATGTCATAGCTGGGACAGAAAAAAGGAGAGAAGAAGAAACATCTAGTCAACCAAAGGGGCAGGAGAAACAATGCAACTTAATTCAGGCCCTTTCACATAAACAAGCCTCTAGAAAAACACAGAAAAACATTAAAATAAAACACTGCAATCAATGCTATGAGCCAAACACGTCATGTAATAAGATAGATATTCATACACTGTTACATCTGATGGAAATTTCAACACAAGAAAGTCAATGTGTTCCCTCTGCCACACAGGCTAGCGCACCATCTGCAGATAATTAGATTAGCACAGATTGGAGCTGAGATAGTAACATGTAATCTAGCATAGTGATAGAGAACAGATGGACATTAGCCTTCCATCACTGTTACTGCTGAAAGTCGGATAATTTTTCTTTCTGTTCCATTTTAAGCATGGTAATGATGTCTCATGTGCATGCAAAATAGCAGAATAGGCTCACGTGGCTCAAAGTGAGTGCAGTAATATTAAAAATGCAGACTTTATAAGGGTTTGATTATAGACTCACTGCACGAATCCATCCACTAACATAAGTAAACAGGAAATTTAGAAGTTTTTTATTTGTTCATAGGTTACTTATTAAATAACAGGAGAGAGAAGATGCAAAGCTACCATGAAAATTGACAAGGGTCCAATTTAGCATACTACACTGCACATCAGCATTCGCAGGAGTATGGTGTGGAATAACTCTATGAATAGCACCCTCAAAAATCAATAAGAAAACAGATGGGCACTGCCAGAGCTACGTACATGGCCAAAACAGTAACAAAATCCCACGTTGCTGTTGGCCCTAGGGTATGCTAATGAAAGACAGCATCTGTGCCTTGCTGCGGTGTCACTATACACAGGCTGCATGCAGACTGGATTGCCCTTGAGTGAACTGAAATTCCCTCCAGCACTGTAGGTCTTAAATAAACAAGATTATCTACTATCACTCTGTAGGAATCTGCCTATGTGATTCCAGTTCATCCTTCCCCTCCACTTTACACAAACATACTAGCGTGAACCTCAGAGGACGGTTTCATTGAGAGGCAACTCACGAGAGAGCGAGATTTTTGTGCATGTCTTGTGCTGTTAATTGGAGTTGAAATGGAATCCACGTGTGCAGGCGCTCTAGAGATGGTACAGGGCCAGAGGCATGCAAGGGGGCCATTTGGAGGTGACTCAAGAGGGAGGGAAAACTCTGAGACTCCCAGAGGGTTACATAAGACCCGGAGGCAGCCTTTGGGTGTTTGTCTCTTTCTGTTCTTGGATAGATTTGTAACGCAGGAACACGAGCTTGGTGCCCAATGGGTGACTGTATTCCTGTTGTATTTTTTAGCAGGATGGATCATGAGAGGATCACAGTCAGATGATGAAATATTAACTAGTGTGGGCTGTTAACAGACACCCAAACAGCACCTGAGCTTCTCAAGGATAGCACCAGAGAGGCAACAGGGTATTGAGAGAGTACAATGGAAGAACCAGTTAAGATATTATTCTTGCTGCTCTGTTAATGATTTATTGTTCATTAAATATTTTATGATCAATTATGATCAAGAATGAGTCAATAAAATCATTACCTCAGGCTTAAATTTGTATGCGTACAGGCTTATCTGTGCACCCCGCCTCAGCTGATAGATGAAGTGGAGGTGGACTTTACACACCTCCTTGATGATGCTTGTCACTTAACTGATCCTTAACCCCTGTAAGCTCCTGTCCGGGTAACCAGTAACAACTGAATGTCTCTTTGTGCAAGGAGTCTAAGATGTCCCAACAGACAAAGTCACTGGGCACTGTGCTCTTTTCTTGGAATTTCCCCAGTTTGCCCTCCATCATACTGCTGACGGTGCTGGATGCCAATAAGAATATGGCGATGTCCAGTAGGGCTGCAGGAGACAATGTGCTCAGTGATAAGCATGGTTGCACAAGCCGCAGAGGCCGTGGCAGGTGTGGGCCAGAGGGGTTAGAGAGGTTAATGACATGAGCTCTGCTGACATTGGCTCTCTTTGCGAGCTCACCCCACCGGTTAATATTCTGGCATCCCAAATATTCTGCAACATTCCATCAAACCACGAGTGGGCGGCCACACCTAAATGGCAGGAATTCTACAAGAGAAAGCCACCATAATCCTGGTCTTCATACACAGAAATTCAAAGCATTTTTTTGCCCTCATGAAGCTCGACTTGGCCCAGGAGGGCTCGGTGCTTCTCATGACAGAGGCATCTGCGGCATCAAGTGCAATTAGCAGGTTCAATTTCAGCCCTTCTAATGGCCAAAAGTTAGTTTGTCCATACCAAGTAAAACTTCAAAATGGAAGGTTTATTTTCTTACTGTGTTCTGTTGAGCAAGTTACAGCATGCATTCTGTGTCTCACTGTAGTATGGAGTCTGTGAATGCCAAGATTGTTGAATGGACTGTGGTATTAGAGCATGGAGCATCACATGTCTGTGTATGTGGCCTCAAATTAATCTCACATCTGTAACTGCACCGAGACTAGTCAGTGAAACCTGTTCAGCATTAACTGCATTTAGACAAACATCAGGACACTTGCCCATCATAAGACATATGGCCTACAATTAAGTGTTGGCCCACGTGGCTCAAAACATGAACAATAGACAAATTGCAGCTGTCAGGTGACAACTGGGCATCTGCAAAACGTCAATGTGTCAGGAGCCAAGTAAACAAAACTTGCTTTTAGTTTGATGACAGTGCATTTTGACATTATCCAACGGGTCTCTGAAAAATGTCATAAGTCTTAGAGGTTGGAGAATTTTCTCAATCCACTGAGCTGCACGTCAATTCAAATGCCATCTTCAAGTGAGACAAAAACTGGGGTTACCTGTTTTATTACAAATCAACAATGTGTAGTCTTTAGCATTCTCTGCAACACTGTTTGTTGTTTTTTGTTGTTGTTGTTGCTTTGTTTCTTTTTTTCTGATTTTGCAGAAACATCCTGGCTGCAGCAAACCATATTTTCTGGAATAGAAGTAAGCGCTCTAAAGACATAAAGCCACAGAATAAGAGCCAAAAAGCTAAAATGTCTTTTTAATTGTTCAGCCTTTCTGTTTGTTGTTGTGCTGACTGACATGAGCACAGGTGTTTTCCATTGCTTGCCCTTCCCAGTCCTGTTTTGGTGATCTGACAATCCATCAGCTGTTTTGAATTGGACATCATCCAACACTACGTTTATGCATAAATGAAATATGTTTGTGTCAATCAGACACATCCCTAGTAGCTTATTCCATTACATCACCGTTAAAGCAGAGATAATGTTTGAAGAGGTGCCACTATGGCTTCCTAACAGTATTCACAAGGTCACATGTTGAATAAATTTGAGTCTAGTGCATAGTATTGCTCTGCCATATAGATAATAGTACACATTTTGCATGCATACCTGCATGCCTATTTGACATCTTAGTGGTAGCCAGATTACTGGACTGTATTTATTCCTGAATGTGACACCTAAAACCTGACAATGCAAGTATGAGTATCAGATTTTTTGCATCCATACAAACTGGCAGGTCAGTTTGTGATTTAATGGCCCCTGGGCTAGGGCTGAACAAAAAAAAATAAAATAAAAAATATAACATATTACAATTACTTTCACAGATATGGCGATTGCGATATGATTCACAGTTTTAGTAGGAATGATCATTTTTGCATCATATTTTTAATTTTCACTGAAAACGTTGTCAAAATGATGATGGTGTGATTTTCGCTAGGGTCTGTGCGAGACAAACATGCTTTCTTACATTTTAAGAGTATGATTTGTAGGTCAGGGCATATCTGTAGCACCACACTGTTTCATTTATAATGGAGATCTGGTGATTTGAATATTACACTTGACCATATTGCAGTTTAGATAATATTTCGATTAATTGTTCAGCCCTAACCTGAACCTTGTATATCTAAAACATCCTCTTCAGTGTGATGGTTGTTCACGCCACAACAAACTGCAGTAAAAGTATTCTGTTATTCCTCAGATGACCTTAAATAAACTCCAGAAAACTGAGAGTGCGTCCATCCTCAGAGTAGTTATGTGTGTCTGAGCATGTCACAGTGAAATAATATTGAAAGAAGCTCCTTGTCTTTAGAGAGGCTGGAGTCATAATCAATGCTGCCAGAGGAAAGGCCCAGTAATGTGTGATAATTATGGTCTTATTGCATACTAGATAAACTCAGGATAAAACAAGATTAAGACTCATTTTTTGTCTGCATCACGGAGGTCAGTGCTATACTTTAAGGAAGTCATGCCTGTATAACCTGTACTTGTTGCCCATTTACCTTTACCTCTTTACATCTTAGTAAGTTTATTACTTCCGTCTTTAACTCTCAAGGTGTAGGTTTGAATACCTGGATGCCTTTCGGAAACTGGAATTATCCGAAAGGTATCCATTTCATATTTGCTTGTGATTTGTTGATTTGTTTCCCTTGACAGGACAATTGCCCATTCATGTTGTTTAAAGTATTTATTATAAGCACTCAGCATTCATGTGTGTATGAGGAATGCTTTTTTTCTCCACTTTTTTCAATTAACAAAAATGACAAAAGAGATCATAAAAGGCCTTGACAGCTTAACAGCTATAATGGTTTAAGTTAATTGTGGTTGCCATCTCTCTGGGGTAAGATTAAGTTCATAACTTACACTTACATTTAGATTTTTTTTTCTTTAAATCTATGGCATGAGGTGCCTGACTTTAGCTAAGCCTGAAATGCACAAAGAAGTTTGTGTGAGTGGAAGTAAATCATATTAGAGTATCTTTAGGGCTGGTCATGTTAAGGCATCACCTTGTACATAAAGGGATCAGTCATTGTGTATTTAGCAACAGGAAAGATCAAGTTAAATCTTCCATTATCACATTATGTCAAGGCAAGTCTCGAGTGAAGAAGAATAAATGCCTTGGTGGAGGTTGGTATGCTTACACTAATACTCTGTCACTTAATATCTCAGAAGTAGCTTGCAGCTCTGGCCTGGACCTGTCCTGAGGTGCAGTGGTCATGTCAGGCCACTGAAAGCCTCAGTGGTCAGGACAGGTGTGCGTATGCCACGTGAGAAGATCTAATAAAAACAGGCAAACCTGAAATTTCTACTGGGAAATTCTCTGTACTGGTCTGTGTTGGGTTATTACATGATGTGGCAGACGCTTGCTCTAAGTCATTATTATGAGAGCTCTCTCTCTCTCTCAAAGCCTGTAAGCTGGAGTAGAGGCCTGTGCCGAGGCTAGGTGACAGCTTGACATATTTATTCATTCACATTACGGACAATGTTGCAGCATCTTCGTCACATACTCGACCATTCATCACGATTCCCGTTAAGGCAACTCACCATCCATCACACCACACCCGGATGCTTCGCCTCCTCTTCTCCGGGCTGCACGCTGCAGTGCCGGGGATCGTCCCTGCGTCTTTCCCGGCTGCTGTGTTCATCTGGTGGTGGTGGTGCCCGTTCTTGATCATTTTTGTGCACGACGAGACGACAGCTGGCGATTATTCTACACGGGAACAACTTCACTAAACACAAGACACCCGAATCCCTCGACACTGGATACTGAAGCGGGCTGTGTCAGTTGCGTGTGCCCCTTTGCGTGCAGGACAGCCGGTGCGTGTGGAGTGACGCTTCTCAGCAGCAGCAGCAGCAGCAGCAGCGGCAGTGGGGTGCGCCAACGCCTCCTCTACCGGCGACGGAGCGCGTCACGGCGGCGAGTCGTGCTGCGTCAAGCCGCCTAAAGACAGACGGCAAGAGACCGGAAACAGAGGGTCGCTAATCGTAAGACACGGTGCAGCACATTTTTGTTACTGGCAATTTTATTTTGAAAGTTCCTAGCCGGCATTCAGCGGTTGTTCTGGCTGATTTGACATTGAACGCATCGTACGATGAGTGCCGGTGCAAGGCCGACATGTTGTTACATAACAACGGCATTTTTTTCCACTGTCATGTGATAATTTGTGATATGTGGATTCACGTAGAAATACCAGGCTATTCGCCATGGCTGCCTTCGATTGCGCGCCAGTCGGTGATCATCCAAGGACAGTCTTTAACTCTGACCTCTATTTACCGCAATCTTATTTGTCCTCATTCGGCAAAATAGCGTTTCGCATATGTTGCAGAATATTCAGTGTTTGAAATATGCAAAGAATGCACAAACTATATTTGTGCAGACATATGGAG
>OMLB01017537.1:0-11471 GCA_900302555.1 Myripristis jacobus
TACAGACCTCGTGCAGTCTTTTCTTGTTTCCAAATGGAACACATAAGTCGGAAGTGGGACACGCCCAAACGCAGCTATCCCGCAGTTTACTTTCAGTCTACAACACAGACAGCTCTGAAAACACTAATGGACACTCAGGACGTTTCTCAATCTAGACGGATCCAAGACTGCCTGTTCTGTGACATAGCCAGCGAGCAGACGGACATGGAAATCCTGCTGAGTGTAAGTAGCACAGGAGCTGCTTAGAATATTCAAGATTTATATATCGCTCTCTCTTGGTCTCTGACTCTCTCTGTCTCTCTGCGTCTCTTACTCTCTCTCTGTCTCTCTGTGTGTCTCTCTCTGTCCAGTTCAATTCAGTTTAATTGGCTTTAATGGCATGACATCTTGGATCAAACATGTTGCCAAAGCAAAAACATGACATTTAAATGTGTATATAATAATGATAATAAATGTACATATACACATATACGTGAAAATAATAATAAGCATAATAGTAACAACAATAACATTTCAATTTCAATGTATAGTAATGCACAGTGTAGCCCACATTGAAACACGTCTGGCTTTGTGTCAGTAACATATTCCCCTGCCAGTTCTACTGTAGTGCTGGCTTCTGCCAGAAGGTTCTCTCTGTGTCTCTTTCTCTCTCTCTTTGGACAGTACATTATAACGTGTGTGTGTGTGTGTGTGTGTGTGTTTGTTTGTGTGTTTGTGTATATGTGTGATCTCTATCTTCTTTACAGAATAATGAGCTGGTGTGTTTCCGCGACACCAACCCTGGCTGCACACATCATTATCTGGTTGTTCCCAGAATGCACGTCGGCAACTGCAAAACACTCCAAAAGGAACACATACCTCTAGGTCAGGGCCTCCCAAACTTGTTTTTTTTTTTTTTCAATATTGTTATTTCAGTGATCCTAATAGAGCACTGTGATGGTGTATTAGGACCATTGTCCGGGGAACCGGGGGAGGGGTGGATAATATTCCCAGAAAAAAAGTGCTCTCCTCCAGGACGATAACTCCCCCTTGGAGTCTATACTACCTAGTGTAGACTCCAAGAATCAGATTAGCAGACTTTATGTTAACAGATTACAGTTTCTAAGCAGCAAGTAATGGCCTCTGTTTGGCGTAGGCTGTGTGGCCTGTGTTACTGGAAACTAATGATGTACTGCCTGTTCATCAGTGGAACAGATGCAGGAAATGGGAAGGAGCGTATTAGAGAGGAAGAAAGTCAGCGACCTGGATGACATCAGGTAATTGAGTTTTCTGTTACGAGAACTGACATTTTGAATGACTTAAAGATCAGTTTGCCTTTAATTGGCTTTAATTGGCTTTAATTGTCCTTGTTTGTTGCTTTTTTTTTTTTTTTTGAAAACAAGGACAGGAATAAAAAAACAGGTGCTTACAGATATAAAGTCCAGGAACATGCAAGGTGCTCTTGAGGTCAAAGAAATAGAAAAATGAGCTCCTGGGTGTAGAGTTCAGGCACAATCACACAGATCAGGAGGTTTAGTAAAATGTCTTTATCTTAAAAAAAAAAAAAATTGTTTTGTGAAATAAAAGCTGTAAAACATATAGTAGTATTGAGATTGAAGGCTCAATCGATGCATAATGCATATGGGATTAGCTGGAAGTGAATAGATGAAGTTGTGTTATGCATTTCCAACACAATATTTCAGTTACCTGATTTAGTTATCTAATGTCTCCCCCATAATAAAAGCAAATGGGAAAAAAAAACAATAATAAAAATAAATTGGGCACAAAAAAAAGGTAAAATGCCTTTATTGATTACATGGGCACATAAAGATAAAAATGATCTTTTAATTATTTATTCTTTGAATTGATCCACTTTATTTATTTTGTTACTTGTGTTTAATTTTTCTAAAGATATATTTTTCTCCTAGTGTGGAGACGTAGATTTTGTGTGTCCTGCTATTAGACTGTTGTCCCTGGGTAATGTCTGGACAAGCTGCTGCTGGAACACAGGAATTTCCCAATTTGGGATAAAGAAAGTACACCTACCTACCTAACTACCTATCTACCTACTGTAGTCCTGCAGAAGACTGTGTGTGCAAGCTGCATCTGTTAAAAGTTACACATGCACACACACACCCTGGTCGCTGCTCTGAGGCATGCTGTTGTCTGAAACCATATTCAGCTCCGCTCTGAATCCCTGCAGGATGGGCTTTCATCTGCCTCCCTTCTCCTCCGTTGCCCACCTGCATCTCCACGTTCTGGCTCCAGCCAGTCAGATGAGCTCCAGGTCGCTCACTCGCTACGGCCCTCACTCCTATTGGTTCATCACAGTGAGTGACAGCTCGGACGGCTGCAGCCCCTCTAACCTTAAAGCCATGAGATCAAATGAGCTTTAGCTGTGGAAAACTCCTCATCACAGTCAGAAATACTTTATTGATCCCTGAGGGGAAACTGGCTCAAATTCTCAAGTGAAAAATATATTAAGCAGAAGTGAAATGATAACAAATTGAAAAAATAAGTATTATAAAATATGTGCATTATAAATTTGTAAAAAAAAAAAAAAAAAAAAGTTTGTACATTATGTATAAAGATGTGCATAAATCCTACTTGTGCATTCAGCCTAGTTTTAAAAAAGTATGTGCATTATGTCTAAATATGTGCATTATTCCTGCAAAAATTTCCAACAATAAATACAGAAATAAGAAGTTGAGCATATATTAAAAAGTCTACCTATATACACCATGTATCCACAGGGATATTGCACTGTTTTCAAGTCAAGAATCGTTGTCAAGTCCTAAAGCTATAAATTATTGCTGTGAAATATTGAAATCCTGAGTGTTAACTTTCTGAATTCTTATGTATGATGTGTAAATGTGATATAGATGGTTTTGTACTCTGCATCATTATTTTCACTTTTATGCACTAACTACATGCACCTTCACTGTGGATGTGCAGCTAACTTGTGTGAACTTGTGTGTTGCAGGTAGACAAAGTGCTGCATCAGTTAAAGATTCACGGCAAAGTCACGTGAAGACTGTCCTCTCTGTCACAAGCTCCAGGAGTCTACTGAGGATCTACTAGAAATCAACTGGAAATTGAGTTTTATTCCATCATATTGCCTGCTGATCCAGTAGTGGAGGAATGTTTTTTTTTTTTTTTTTTTTTTTTTTAATTAACACCAACAGACATTGTTACTGTTTACAGACATAAAGACATTAGGACATAAAGACACAAGACACCCAAAATGATTTTACTTAATTAATCGAAAATCAAAATGATTTTACTTATTTATTTTCTGCTTGCTATGTTTTTTATGTTCTCTATGTTTTTGGAGGAAGATTGAGGAAAAAAGGTGAAAACATTTCTCCATCTTTTCCAGCATTTTTAGCCTTTTGATGAACTGAAGTGTTTCTTTAATGTGCATCGATCAAATGTAATGATTCACCACTGACACGATGACATGTACTGATGTAAGTTATTGAAAATGTATCTATGTACACATTAAAAAGCTTATTTCAGATGTTTTACTGTAATAGTCAAGCGGTACAAGGACTACGTTACCCATGATCCTCCACTCAACCCAACTCAGTGCATCAGCACATACGGATTGTTTTTCAGGACTTCTCAGATGTCTCATTCACACAGTGCCTTGTGTGAGTTTATCACAATTTGTGTTTAAGTTTGTTTACTGTGTTCAGCACTTTGAATGTCACAAAGTTGGACTGGATACTTCATTCTAATTTCATCTGATATTATTAGTGCATCCTAGTTGCAGATCTGTCAATCACACATTCATTTAAAAAATTTCAAGTGATTGGAAACAGAGCTAACGAGTTGACAGCTCAGCATTAATGTCAGGCAATTATTAGCGTATATTTGTTTGAGAATAGTTTGTAATAGCAAGCCTAATTGATCGCCTTTGTCTTGTTTTCTGGATAGATGGACAGACAAATAGACAGACAGACAGATAGACAGACAGATAAATGAGGAATAGGAAAGTGTTGTGTTACAGCAGCAGGTTAACCAGACATCTATAGATTAGATTATATCTATAGATTATTATTATTATCATTATTATCATTATTATTATTGTTGTTATTGTGCAATGCATTATTATGTGAAGGTTTGTCTTTGATTTTTGTTTGTTTGATTTTTTCGAGTATGTGAAGGCATTTTATTAACAAATAATTTATTTTTTATTTACCAATTTAAATATCTTTAAAAACAACAAAAAAGTGATATATCTTGTATTAAAATGTATTAAAGAAGTGTGACATGCGGCACTTGGATACCAATCTCTGAATCTCAGTTCTCTCTGTCAGTCACAAGATGTCGCTAATGTTCCAATACTTTGGATCACATGGCATCTCTGACGTCATGTTGTGCGCCAGGGCTACGCAAGCAGAAGGCGGGAGATTGGAAAAACAGGATACCTGTACAGTCGGAGAGGCAAACAACGCTCATTTCCGTAATAATTATTGTGGAAAATGGTTAAAAAGGCATCCAAAAGAATGTTAACATTTATCATCAAGGCGAAAACAAAGACTCGCCGCATTGTGAGGGCAACGGCAGACGCAATGGTAGCTGGAGTGAGGTTTGTCTTCACTTTTTGCATGTAAAGTTAGCCAAATTTACTAAAGCATTTCCATATTTTAATATTTATTCTCTACTGCCTTCCTCTAATGTTAGTCATAATCACCTTATGCGCTATCCTAACCTTCACCCAACGCCAACCTTAACCAGTAAGCCAAACTAACCATTCAAAATGTTGGGGGGGGGAAAAAAATCGTCATCCCAGGAAAAAAAGGCTTAAGAGAGCACTTTGAGGCTCTCCAGCCTGAGAAGGACACATTCCTGCTAAGTGTCAACCAGAAATATTACGACTGAATATCTTCTCATTTTTTCGGAGTTGAACTGGTGTTGAAATCCTGTTATCTCTACTCTGCAGATGAAGGAAGGATCCAGGCTTTTCAAGACAAGTCGGCCACGGTCCGAGCACACCATGTCTGGGCAGTTTCCTGGGTACGGTAAGGCAGAGGTGAAAATTTACATTTTAAAAAATGAAAAACCTTCAAAATAATGTTCCTCCATGGGTTTCAGACATAGACTGTATAAAAGATGGACGACACAACAGCCCCCTGGTGTCTGGCTGCAGTAAGGTCATAAACCCCGCCCCCTGCTTGTTATCGGCTGGGACACGGGACCAAACTAAAAAAATCAGTGCACAGCAAATACATTTTCCCAAAAGATGATGATTGATCTTTTATACAGTATATGGTTATGGAGGGTTAGGGACAAATAGCAGGCTTTTTATAGTTCAAGGTTTAAAATGTTGCTCTTTCCCCTTTTAAGGAAGTATGAAATCTCTGTAAACTCATCATATTCCTGACTGAGCTTTCAGTGTTTTCCTTCCGTCTGCAAATGTATGCATCAACTCTTAGTCACACTGACACACACATCATGCTATTTAAAATAAGTTGACATAAAACGTTTTTTTTTTTTTTAGAAATGTCCTAAGTATCATATCAAATAAGGATAATTTATTCTAGATCCTAGATCAGTGTAATAAAAGACAAAATATATAAATACACTAATAAACGTACAGCCAACACAAATATATTCGCAGCCAATCTTGTATCAAGCAGTCATCCTCTGATGTTTCAACATCCTGAGCTGCAGAGTCTGCAGGCATTTGTAACCTGGTTTTGTGTCTTTGAATTTAAGATTGGCAAGGATATCAATCTTTAATTGAATAGAACTATTTAAATGAATGACTTAATAAATACATAAATAAACAAACAAATAAATAAATAAATAAAATCCAGAATCACACACTTCAGCGAAATTGTACTCTGGATTTCTGCACCCAGTCTTGTAAAAAGTGTTGGCTTCAAATATTAATTTGTTCTATAGGCTGCACCATACGACAACAAAATATTCTTGTGGGAAGAGAGAAAAAGATCTTCATTCTGTTTTATTCAGTCAGTAATTTAATTAGTTTCCTACAAGCTCCATATGTGACAGCAGAGTTAACAATGTCCAAAAAAAAATTCTATTCCGAGAATAAATTAATCATTGTTTTATCCACTGTATATTATGTATATTTCCATATTTAATCATTGTTATTTAAAATGCCATCACAAGATATAAAACCATGGGCATATAGGCAATTGCGGCTATAAAAATGCAGGATTTCAGTTGGTTCTCCTTGTTTGCATGTTGTTTTTCCTATATGGCATTTTTCCGCTCTGTTAAGTGTGGAGCGTGCAGTCTCTCTTATAAACACCGTTCAAAATCAGTTAGATAGTAACCTATACGCCCCATCACACACACACACACACACCAAAAATGTAGTGGGAGACCCCAAGCATACAATCCACCGTGCTCGATCAGGTATACAGGTGCATGTGCAATTTGATTATGTATGCACATTTCGGATTACAAGCTCAGTTTGATCCCTGCTTACCAATATCAGACAAGTCTACCAGCAGACAGGGTAAAATGCAGGTGCAAGAGTCATCGGTGACCGCAGTTAGTTGTTTTCCAGACAACTAAAGCGGAATAGTGTCAGTGTCGAAGTTGAAAAGAGCCCCATCTGGTCAGCACACAGCTGTGGGGAAAGGTGATGGGATTGCATAGCAGAACGCCGATACGGTAGCAGGAGCATATAATCCGCGATCTGGCGTGATGATTGTCCGAAAATTGATCTAGGTTCACATTCGTAGAAGCCAAGGCAGGAAAATAAGGCAAGTTGTCTGAGAGAGCGGCAGACGTGGTTTCAGAACCACTCCCACAACAGAAACCCTGGTTCAGCTGCGGCTACCCTGGCATGATTGGGCTGTGGGAACAGACTGAATTCAGATCAAAATTACCAAAACTGCCCAACAGTGGATTTAGTGACGTTAGGATTTTTGACATTCCACTTCGACGTAACACTTGCACTGCTGCGCGAAAGCCCCGCCCCTATCACCATCAACAACTGGATTCCAGCTATTTTCGTCAACTAGCCTCGCTAGCAAGCTAGCGATGATTCGCAGTAGTCTTGAAAACTATCTTAAATGAAATTTATGCGCTTTCGTTAGCTTGAATCACACTCAGTCGACTTATCTGGTGCCAGTATTCCGTTTCTGCGAATGAAAGAACGAACGGGAGCAGAGACATCGCCTTGCATACCGTCCTTAGCCGCCTCTGATTTAGCTAACGGCTAACGACGTAGCTGAGGTAGAGTTATCGTTAGCTGGCTGACAGCTGGTTTGGTTAGCTGCGAGCTTTCAACGGACGTTAACGTAGCAAATATTTTTGTCACTGAAATGATGAATCGTCTTTGACATTGGTGAGTACAGTCCAGTTGTAATTATTTGGGGATACCATGGTAATTAATGTCTTGCGTTGATTCGCAAGTTGCTTGCCAGCGAGCTAACACTGACAAGCTAACCACGGCACAACCATCGGCTTGTTTGTAGCAGCAGCTCCATAGTACAGGCCGGAATCAAGCTTAACTAACGTCTGTGGCTGATAACATTAGGTGCAGCTTAATTAAACTCAGCTAGATTATATGTTAGTGAAGACGATTTCACTTTTTCCCTATCTAACCGAATTTCACTGTTGTGGTTTACAGAGAGGACCGAGGCCCAATTGGTTGTCTTGTTGGCGTAACCATAGCCTTTAACCAGCAAGGTGGGTCCTGGCTGACTCCACTGTTGTCCCTTTGAAGATAAGTGGGTGAACGACAACCTTAATTTGCCGATGCCCCGCTCGGTTTGACTACACGGAGCTGCCAACATGATGCCGGTAAGTGCCACCATCCCGCCCCATTGCATCCAGGCTGCATGCAAGAACGGCCCTGTTCCCTGGCTTCACTGTTGTGTTCCCCTTCAGTGATAGGAATGCATCCTCTGTTTTTGATGCTGGAGTGCCACAGCAACAAAAATATCATTTACACTCAACTTGAAACGGGTATTTATTCTGATTCATAATAAGTCCATGTTTTGCACCAGCAAGACACTCCCTCGTTTGTTGGTGGAGAAGGGAATTGTTCATCTTTAAAGATGTTGTTTGGAGTGTCCTGTGTTGCACAAAACACAAAAAGCGCTTGGAAACACTTTCAGGTGTAACCTGTGCAGCATCATGCACACAGTAGTTTTCAGTGACTTAGTTTCTCAAATAAGGTCATAGAAGACTCAGCTAGATTTAGTTTTCACTGTGGTCTCGTGGCACATTTGGAATTAAGTGGTCATGTGCAATAGTCATATGGTTCCTTACCTGGGACAGATGAAATTGGTACACATGGTTAATCAATAAAGGCATATTTGCAGTTTGCATTAGCCACTACTAATTCTAAACAAATTGCTGTCTGACTACTTTCTTTGCCACTTTACTGCTGAGAGGCAAAATGTATGAAATGTTTGTCACAGATCGATGGATGGGAGATTTTAATGAACAGTGCATATTTAATATGAGGGGAAAAATATATTTCATTTTTAGATTGGCAATCAAACCCCTATTTGCAAATTTGGTCCACAGTGAACAGTCCAAAGACATGAGCTTGCCAAGGGGTGGACATGTGGCCTTGCAGCAGCCCTTTAGCTCTTGCTGATTTAGGTCTAGTATTTTCACTGTGTGACTGAAAAAAAAAACCTGTGATCAGCATAGCAGATCTCAGCAGCATTAGCAAAACTGGAAGAAATAGAGCCTGTGAGAAGGTGAATTTTTACTTATTTATTTATTTTAACCTTTGTTATCTGCCCACAGTGGTAGATGTCCAGTGAGTTAGTCAGGTACTGAAGCCTCTTGCACACATCCTATTCCTGTTGCTATCTTTAGCAGTTATTTTAGTAACATCCTACCTGTCCCCTTCCTGTAGTGTTTTTTATACCTATCATACCTTTCTCTGCAATCTTAGATTTTCTGTTAAGATTGGTTAAAGGACTGCCCCAGTGATTTTTGAATGTTTTATCTGACCTTAACCCGTTTACTACAATTTCTCCCCATTTTACACTGCAGCAAACCATGCTGGGCTACATAAATTTCACAACATATAATCAGCTGTATACAGCAAATTTCTCCCTGGGGACTATTTTCTGGCGGAGGGAGCGTTTCACTGCACCCAATTTCAAGTTATCAAAACACACCAGTAACGCTGGTTTTAGGAAGACTAATGTGCTTGACTTTATTCAGGTGATGGCATACTGGTGTGAGGAAAGTTTGAAGTCTCTGTAAGTTCATTTTCATATCATAGTGGAATGAATGGAAACTAGTGACTGGAGTAAAGGTAGGAAACATGATGTTGGAGTTTTAAAATACGACTGCCTGCTTTTGGAAAAGATCAACAGAAACGTGAAGTATATCCATTTTGTAGATATTACACTGAACATGCAAAATCATTGTTATGGTCCTTTAACGAACTCATCTATAGACAATACGATAAACATATGACCATTGGGGTCCAAATTTTAAAGATGGTTGGCTATGGCAGCAACATAATAATATGTTAGAAATCAGGTAGCAGCCATTTTCCTTCTCCTTGTGCTTTTCAACGGCATCAATAAACACACTCCTTGCAGGAAAGACAGCTTACATGTCACGCCTATTGGAGTAGTCTATATTGTTTTTCTCCTGTACTGAGAATACAGTGATGGATTGTGGGAAAAGGGGGTTGGAGCCTTTTGGCCCTCAGGGAGATTACCTAGACAGAGGAAAAGGAATGTGAACTCACATACAGGATAAGTTTACAGGAAGGAGGTGTAGTCAGGTATGAAAAGATTAACTTGCACTGAGCTGTCATGCTTGATTTGAAAAATCAATGTCTCATCTGTATTTGCCAATCTCTTAATAAGTGAATGTGCCTCCGTTTTATGGTCAACCTCTTGTGCTCAGTTTTGCAAATGGTTTCATTAAAGCCAGAAACATAATTTCAGTGAGTTTTCCAGAATACTCAGTACCGGAGAGGAAACTCCATATTCGTTGCAACTGTTCAGTGTGCACAGGATTGAGTGCAGCGGTGGTCTCAGCGGACATTTGTACCCTGTGGCACCACCAGGCTATCAGAGTCAAAGAGCCAGTGGAGCAGAGAGCAGCCCTGGACTTTGTTCTCGCGTGACTCGAGCAGCCAATGGGAGCACGGCACATCTAGGTCTGTATGGCTGCGCCGGCTAATACTCTGTTGTTAAGGGGAACTTTTGAGCCGAGTAGATTGTCAAGTGGCATCAGTCTCACACAGTGGAGCTGGGCACAGCCTGGCTTACAAGAGAAGTAAACATTGTATTTTAGCTCACTTGTTTTTGGAGGAATGCTAACACGAGGTGCTGTCAGCCACGCCAGCATGATTTTAGCTTAAAACACTTGCAATTAAAAAATAAAAAGGCCTTAGTTTTAATGGATATGACT
This sequence comes from Myripristis jacobus, assembly GCA_900302555.1. Taxonomy (NCBI): domain Eukaryota; kingdom Metazoa; phylum Chordata; class Actinopteri; order Holocentriformes; family Holocentridae; genus Myripristis; species Myripristis jacobus. The sequence continues at coordinate 10,366 of OMLB01017537.1, forward strand.
TCTGTGGTCACAGCTTTTTGCAAAACTCACCCCTTAACGGATTAAAAGAGTCAGCTGTTGATTTATTTAACAACTCCCCTCTGCTTAAGCCTCCTAGTTCTCTCCCATTGGTTAAAGAATTATGTATTATTAACTAGACTTTCCTTAATGCCTCCCTCTAATGCACATTAGTCAGCTTTCACTCAATGCGGCAGGTGTTTGTTGTTTGTTTTTCTTTTTTCTTCTCTTTTTTGAGAGGAAATGGAATCTTGTTGGAGTCATTTACTTCTCCATGGCTCAGACCACAATTTGTGTTTTCCCCCTGAAAACACAAAAAATGCCTCTAACAAAATGTGAAATATTCATTGTGTTAGCTTATTTTGCAGACTTACAGTACACAAGAGTATTGTCAATTCAGATTTCAGGAGCCCTGGATAGTATGGGTTTTGGGGTTTTGCTCACAACCTTCATCACGCCATACCCTCATCTGCCCTGCAAATGGATCAGTGCCATTTTAGCCAGCACAGCAGTGTTTAACCTTCATTTATTTCTGACAGCTGCTCACTTTATAAAGTGGCTGGATCACACCACGCTTTTCCAAATTTTCATTGAAAACCTCGTCATGTCTCAAAGACTGGCTGACAGGGACAAGCTTCTGCTCTTGCACAGTTTTCCCGAATGTGGTTGTGTCCAAACACTAGATGATGAAACGCAAAGCAATATTTAGTTTCATACTGATGACTGTTGCCTTTACCAGAATGCCTGATACCAGAACACCTGATCATCAAACCGTTCAGTCTGTTTGTTTTACTGATTTTTATGCAAGTTCTTTGTCCCAAACGGTGAGACTACATAAACCTGGGGATTAAATTTCACCTACTTTCAGTCTGGTGATTACAATCTATGGTGCTGTTCACTGTAACCCTTTCAAAGCTTTTCAAATGGCTTGTAAAATAAGAACAAAAATGTTATCAGATGAACTTTGGCTCACAGGAAATAGTATTGTGTTAGACTTTTTTTTCTTTCCTTGAATACTCTTTGCAAAGCAGTGGTGATGTGAGGGAGAGGAGCAGTGAGAAATGAGGCCTGTTTGAATCATCCTGCCTGGGAACAGGTCAGCTGAGCAT
>OMLB01017537.1:12663-23631 GCA_900302555.1 Myripristis jacobus
TATAGTGTGGGTGAAAGGCCAAAACAACGACTTTGGATTTAGCAAAAATAAGTAATAATAACACTCAATTCCAGATATCAATGGACTAACAAAATAAGAAAAAAATCAGGGGATATGGACAAAATAAGGAAATTTGCCCACACATTGCTTCCTGCATTTTGTGCCTGTTTGTTTTTACCTGCTCACAACCAGCATGCAGAGGTGATATTCTCTCTGTTTTCCATATCCATAGACCTGAGCCAATCACAGCAGCCGACAAACTAGCCTCATTAGCAGAGATCATGGGTATTAATGCCACGGGCACACGTCAGGCACACTTTTCCAATGGAGGGTCTTCCTGGCAACCCCAGCCCCACCCCCATCAAATATACTCTCTCTCTCTTTCTCTTTCTCTCTCTCCCTCTCTCTGTCTCTCTGTCTCTCCCCCCCTCCCTCTCTGGAATACACACACAGCCAGCGTTTTTCCTCCGAAGTCTCCTCTGCAGCGCTTTTCTGTGCCTCCACGCACTGCTGTCTGTGTTGGATGTCTGCTCGGGATGGCGTAGTAATTAAAGTCTCATGCCTGCTAAGGTGGGAGTACTATGATGAAGAGGTTTGTGACTATAGTGTTGCGCGGCCTCGTTAGCCTTTCCAAGGAGCACCCCATTTGGGCAAAGGAGCACCAGCGGCCACCAAAGCAGGACAACAGGAGGAAACAGAGGGCAATCAAGAGAGCCAAGAACATGGGAAGACGCAACTTTGTGAGGGGGGTTCGTAATCGTCGAAGGAGTTTTTCTTCTCCAGGGTGTCATTCGCTGAATATGTGCTCATTTATTTTGTCACTTTTTGTTAGTTTGGTGGTGTGATGACAGTATATCTTATTGGCTTTCTGTGTGTGAGCTCTGCACTGCACATAATATTGCCTCATTGGTTGAGTATGGTTGATTAATCAGGTGTACTGGAGGTCAGTTTTGACATGTTTTGAAGGACATATGATATATGCCTATGCCATTATAGCAAATCATCTAAGTGACTTGACTATGGGATTTCAGGTTACAATGGGCTGATTACTCCCTTCTACTTTCTTGTTAAATTGGAAAGTGTAATTTCTTAAAACTCATTTTCCCAGAAGAACAGTCATCATACCTGCAGTTCTTTTCTGTTTTCTGACTTATGTTATTGCTAATCTCATTGTGCTGAAATATTATTATGTGTTAGCTTGTTTTTGTCTCGCCACCAAGCTGTATCTTATTATATTGCTGGTAACACTCCAATACTCCCTGGGGATTAACAAAGTTATTATCTATCTATCGAACCCTTCACAGAACTACAATTCCAAACATACCTGCTAAGCCTAACACATATCCCCCCTAATTTAATTTTTTTTCTTTTTCTCTCTTGCAGTTCAGAACAGATGGCATTGTCCTTAGCCATGCTTCACTATGTACAAATGTGCAGAATACTTATAAAATGTCCAGTGGAAAATGATTGCACACTAATTATGGTTATGCTGTGTAAAACGTGACAGTGAAGCCTTTGCCTGCATCCAGGCTGCCATTTTGTCATGCTATGGTTTGAATTTGCTAAAATATCTGAAGCTAGCATCATGATTAGCTCTTCTGAGTGAACTGAAGAAGCGGAGCATTAATTGTTTTAAATAGCCTGTTGCAGAGAAATGTCAGTCAAGCCTACCATTGCATCATCACCCCTAGGAATTATTGATGGGAGAATATCACACTAATACACTCTGGAGGCAACCAGTTTTGCGCCAACAGTATTATTAATGCACTTTTGATACTGATGTCCACTAAATTCTTCATTACTAAAATATACAGGCTAATTAATTTAATATTTATATGATGAATTAATTACAATTATTTGAGTCTCTAAAAATCAAAACTTATCATTTTAGATCAAACAGGGTTCTCAATCTACCCTGACCCTCAAGGAACTCAGCTCTCCAGGAAATATTCTACTATACATTATATTATTATAGTATTACATATTTAGGATTGTGTCTGAAATTTTTCAAAAAATCTGTTTTTTTTCTTGTGAAATACTGAAAAGCTTTCGGTTTCTTAGCCTTCCCTTGTGTTGATTAATCAAATGAAACAGCCTAAAAAAGGAAAATCATTCCTTTGCCTGCTCACTGCTCTGATAAGCAGCCGCTGACAGGGCAGCAGCAAGTAGGTATTGCTTAGTTTAAGGTGTCCCAAGTCAAAAAGGTTGATTAAGCTCTGGTGTAGTGGGTTGGATTTGATCCCATGTGAAGGTGAAATTGTTTCTTTTTTGCAGCTTTTCTAAACATTTGACATTTTACTCAAATAAGCCCACACATAAACACTTACTTAATGAGCTTTGAAGGCTTTCAGAAGAAGCGAGAAGTGCGGAGGAGTTTAAACACTACCAATACCTGAGAAGTTCACTCTGTAATTTGATAGTTAGTCGAACTTGTGGTCATTCGAAGCCCCCAGCAAAACACTGATAAAATAGGTTTTTACACTGTTTTGAAGGACACTCAAACTCTTTGTCATCAATTTATTCTCCACTGTGATGCTCTGCACCTTTATTCTGTGCCTGGTTTTCTTTTTTGACACACAAATGGAAGTGAGGGAATGGAACGGAAGGCACACCTCTAACCCCTGGAGGGCTTCGTGCCACAGAAAACAATGAAAATCTGCCTGCCAGTGCATAAAAAAGACACTGCGTGATCGTGCCCAAAGGCAGAAAAGGGAGCAGTTGTTTTCGTGCCCGTCTTAATCCATTTGGCATATTCTCACGTCCCTTGAACCAGATTACAAGGGCAAAATGAGTCAAGACAAAGTTAAATTCTGCTTGTCTAATCAAAGGCAAGTGGGAAACCTCTTAAGACTGTATCTAGCCACAACCGTTTAAACTAGAGGACACATTATCTCATATCATGTGGTTTGAATTCTGTCAAATACGCTACATTGAGCATCCTTCACCATAAAGTGCTTGTACTTTATGGCAGAATGCTAAGCAGAGTCTGATCGTCTATAATATTCTTCTCATAGAAATAGAATTAAGAAGAATTAGCATGGACTTTTGGTATGTCAGCGTATTTCCATGTGGTTGTCTCTTGTCAAGACAATAGTTGTACACATTAAGTGATGTCTGAGTGCATTGGCACAAGTTTGGTCAGGTCAGGGTAGTGAGCTGAAGAGTCAGGCTGAGCTAGGTCGATGCACGGCAAAGGGGATGCACATTTTGTTGTCACAAGACTAAGAAACAGAATAAGAGAAACCAGTAATGTTATCTTGAGCTAGTGTGGTAGTTGCTGCTGTCTCTGTGCTGTAGTTTGGGTTCAGTTACCGTCAGTATGCTGGTGGCCTGTTGCTGTGGCAGTCTGAGCCACTGCGACATCTTGTAACCAAAATCAAATGGTTTATATCTTTGTTCAAATCACGAGTGTCTATCTTCCATTACCAACAAAGTATAAAAAGTAGTAAAGCTTATCAGTTGAAGCTGGCTGCCTGTTGGCCTAGTAGCAGCAATCCTGCCAAAGTTCTGGGCACCTGAGGACAGGAGGCTGAAGGTGCTCTGTAGCTGCATCACTTCACTATAGAAAGTGTTAGCAGTTTGTGTCCTCATCTTCCCCTCTGCTGCTGCCTCCAGTTTGCCTAGTCTATGGCTGAGCAATAAATCAATATTGTATCTAGACTAGATGTGGTCTGATTTTCAGTATTGTAATAATGTGATTGTGACATATGTGTTTTCCTTTCCTGGTTTTAAAGGCTGCAATACAGAAAAGGGATGCACTTTTTGGAGGTTATGAGACTTTTAGCTGTTGTCTCTACTTGCCTGGTCATCATATCCACCAGGGCTATGGCAATATGGACAAAATCAAATATCACAATATCTTTGACCAAGTACCTCAAGATTGATATGGTGACGATATTTTAAGGATGACTGTTTCATAACATTTACAGTCAAGAGGCTTTTGCTAAATGTGGATATGTAAAGTTGTAACATGAATATGCTGATCAAGCAGATAAAGAAGAATTAAACAACAGCTACAACAGTCTAATAAGTTCAGCAAATTGCTCATATCAGGATATCTGAAATGCCAGACGAAATCTAGTTTCGTATCACAATATTGATAGCATATTGATGTATTTCCAGCCCTAACGTCTACATTACTAATGACTGTTGATCACAAATCCTGTGTAAATATCTTATGAATGCACCAATTGTCATCCCTACTTTATTGCCCGCACTATTGCCTATCCCTGCTTAATTGCCACTTCTTACCTCCAAATTCCATGTGTTACGCTTGTTTGTGCCATGCTACAGTAGGCTCTAGTCATAGTAAATAGTATTGTGGCGGGCCCAGGCCTGCCAGTGGCTCAGACCTATCATGTTAACTGAGGACAGTCCAAGCTGGTGGACACTAGTAATATGTTGTGTCAGCACACAGGGCTTTGTACAAAAATTTAGCCCATAGACTGAATTCAGGGAAGAATGCCTAATGACTGGCACATGGTGAAGTGTGGCTACAGTTTTACTCTCAAACACATGATGACATTGTCTCATTTGTTGCATATGTCTTTATATTTACGTTTATTTTCATACAGAGCACATTCTTTAATATTTTCACTTATTTATTTGTTGCTCTTATGTGCACTCTGTGAAGTCACTTCATGTGTTCTCATAGTATTCACTCATGTTTGTACCAGTGTTGTAATGTTATATCATCTGTCTGTGCCGTATGTTACTTTCTGCCGCAACAGCCCCATGAGGAGTGTTAAAGCCTCATCTGATCTAATCCTATCTACTCATCAGTCTCAGTCTCCTCCTCACTGTCTTCATCCCTCTTTCAGATGATATTGACGGTGTACCTCAGTGATGGGGAACAGGCCGTGACCGAGGTCCCCATCACGCCGGAGACAACGTGCCGCGATGTCGTCGAGTTCTGCAAGGAGCCTGGTGAGAGTGGCTGCCACCTGGCTGAGGTCTGGCGAGGCAATGGTAAGACCTGGGTGTGAATTGTGCTGCATAAACAATTTATCTGTATTAGCTAGAATGTAAATAAAAATTGCTCAAGATTCAGAACTGGGAGTGCTTGCTTTGTTCAGCTGAGGAGGAAGAAGTTGAAGTCGTGTAAAAAAAAAAAAAAAAAAGTCAAGGTTCTCATACAGTACCATTAAACTGACACTTCATATGCACAGGAAAATTTATTTTAATGAGAGGAAAGTCGCAAGACACTACCCTTTAGACTTCTTGCTAATAAAAAACTAGCCCTCTTTTGCATTACTGTCTGTGTGGAGGGGAATCATGAACAAATTGAAGGGAATAGAGAGACTTACATTTATAAAACTACTTTTCTCATCACTGATGGGAGGTATGTATGTCTTACACTCATAGAAGCATCAAGCTATGGTCGAACTGATTCAGAGAATACATTTGTTGTAGGTTTACGTGCTGCTATAGTCTGCAGCGCTATGTCACCAACGCTGAAATGTCACAGCAGACTCCACTTTGTCAAAACAATTGCTCCCATCACCGGTGTTGCAGCTGACACACCCGTGTCATCAGCGTTTTTGCGGAGGGGCCACTCCCCTGATGAAAAACAACATCCAGCCAAGGGCTTTATTAACCCAGGTTATGTAATCACGTTTAGCCGGTGCCTGACAATGCAACTGTCTGCCCCCCAACCTCGCAAAACCTCTCTCACTCTGTCCACATGTGGACAAGGGAGACAGCCTCTACAAATGCACCAAAATTATTTCCTGGAATAGCTGTGCTTTATTTCTAGCATATGGGAAGTTAGGGCAAAAAAAAACAAAGATTTGGAGAAAAAGAGAGTTTTTACTTTTCGGCTTGCACATTCCCATCGCTGGACTGTCAGCCTTTTTGTTTTAGCAGTGATACAATACACATCACAGTCCATTATTGATAATATGATACATGGAGTGATAAAAACAATAGGATTTGATAGGTTTTCATTGTAATACTATATAGCAATACAATACACCTTGCATTACAAGGTTGGTAATATGATACAAGGACAGCACTCCTTTGCTGAAAAGCATTTGTTTGAACTCACAGCTGACATGATAGGCTCAATATTTACATTTAAAATGAAATCTATGAAAATGAACACATTTTAGATAAAAAGTGGAGTAAAACTTGATTTCAGAAAAGGAAAATAGTTAACTAAAACAGTTCATTTTGTAGATATTGTATGATTGTACGAGTAGCAGTTAGTTTTACTACTTAGGGACCAGGGCGGTGCATTTGTAGTGGTTTGACTTTATCTCGGTGTCATCCAGATCAGTGCCTGCTAACAGTGATTTCAGGATCAAAAGATGCATGTACTCATAGACATAACCATCGCATGAATGCTGAACTCACAGTTAAGCCACAAATGCTCTGGAAAATGTTACTTGTAATATTGCTTGTATGTGCATGTAGCACATGAGCTAAAACATACAAAAACACCAGTATGGTCCTGTTATACTGGTTGCATCTGTAAGGGTTCTGATCAGTCTTCTATCCCTTTTTTTCTTGTTTTTGCTCTCCCTGCAGAGCGAGCGATTCCATTCGAGCACATGATGTATGAACATCTGCAAAAATGGGGCCCTCGGAAACAGGAAGTGAAATTCTTCCTCCGGCACGAAGATTCACCAGCTGAGAGCAGCGATCAAGGTGGGCGTGGACATTCTGTTATCAGTTGTCAGTGTCGCATCCCTCGGAATTATCGTCATCCCAAATGAGATTAAAATGCTGTGTAAGGTGAAAAAAAGCAAAATCAAAGGTCTCTTTTATGGTGATATTGCAGAAGCTGCAATTTAGGCTCATAATGGGACATAATGGAATAAATGGTTGCACCGTCAGACAGCTGTTATTAACATGCATCATGAGTGATTAGCTGTATTTAGGTAGTGCTTAGCCACAGAAAAGGCCAGGTGTAAAGCGCACTCAAGATGTATTGAAGATTCGATCATCAACGGCACCTTTGCACATGATCAGAGAGTCATTTGGCCACATTAATGGAAAAATGTAAATGTGTTTACCTAAAACCACACCATATGCAACAACTACATAATTGGAAATCTGCATACATGAGTTAATGTAATGCAGAGGTACACATAAATAGTTAGTAGGGATATGAAAACTAATTTACAGCTATCGGAGTACTAAAATATTAAAACAGATTCTGCTTGATTGATCAGTTTGGTCTGCTGAAAGTAGTAATAGTGATGTCAGCATCCAGACACAATCTGGACATCGGAGGCTTACTGTTGTCATGTATACAGGGACCCTTGATCTGAGCTACGTGGAGTGTAAATATGCGACATGACTACTAAGGCTGGGTTGCACCAACAGGGATTCATTCTAAAACCAGATTAAATCACAGTTTACAGTTAAATACTGTTGCCCCAAACTTTAAAACTGGTTTAAAATGAAAATCAATTTAAACCTTTCTTTAAAACTCAGTTTAGTTTTTATGCTAAAAACTAAAACTGATATGATATTTAAATTTGAAATCTGTGCAAATTCACTTGATTTCTTTTGAAAACATGGGGACAAAAAGCGATTAGCAAATCAGCAAAAACAACCTGAAAACGAGCAAGAAATTAGGAAAAAGGTAGAAGAAAGATATCAGAAAATGACTTAATTCTTGTGAAAGGCATCCTATTTAATTTCACTTTAAACCAAAAACTTGGGTAAACCAGGGTTACTTTTTAATTTTGCAAAAGCACTCTACTCAATTTCAAATTGGGATTTTTAAACCTTTATCAGAACTGGACTATATTCTGTATTTTCAAGTAAAATTTAAAAAATGTATGAAAGAGGTCACAGGGCTCTCTTATCAGGGAAAACAAGTTTGAGTTGAGTAGCTGTTGTCAGCAGTGGTTGTCTCAGTTCCTGTTCTTTGGAATACTCTGTCATGCACAATCATGCCATTGAACTTCAAAACTATCCCTGACATTGGTACTTGCCTCTGAAATTACACTTGTGTGTGTGTGTGTGTGTGTGTGTGTGTGTGTGTGTGCATGCTCTCCTCTCTCTCTGCACGTCTCTGTGCCCTGTGTTTGTGATTGTGACTGTGTTCCATCGCAGGGAGTCAGCAATCGCAAGACCAGAGCAGCCGTAGAAGTGGAAACACTGGAGAGAAGCACAACGAGAACGGGGTAAGGCTCGATACGCATTACCTACGTACTGTTACAACTGACATGTGCTTTTCTTTGCAGTTGGATCTGACTTTTTAAAGATAAATTAGGGATGTACTGTAAGTTCATGACATGAAATATCACTTGCAGTGGAAGAAATTACACTCAGCATGGTCTTGTATGTTTTGGATTGTTGGACCACCAGCGAAATCAAAGAGAGCTGCAGACATGACTCTGGTGAACCCAGTCAAGCTCACTACATAGATAGATGACCAGATGCACACAGATTTATCATGTATGGTAGGTGGAATCATAGTGGAAAAATTTAATTCATCGCTGTAGTGTCTGTTGCGTTTGAGTCTTATGTGATTTCAGGGATTTTGAGATTTCTCTGGTTATGTTTTTTCTTTTTTCTTTCTTTTTTCTTTTTTTTGTTTGTTAAAATCTAACTCACAGAACAGTGTAATCACCCTGTTTTTGGTTTGGATTTAAGTGTTAAAAATATGTATTTCCTTCACTCAAATTTTTGTAAAAAATATTGTGTAATACCAGATGTTTAGCTGAATGCAGTTAGCTCCCTGTAAATGATGGTGTATCTGGACATGCGGCTGGGCCAGCTAATACAGTTAGAAGAACAGAAGTCATGCCTCATCCATCACAAAAATACTGCGTACTGCACCACAAAAATAAGAAGCAACATAAACCTGCACAGCTACAGAATATACATTCTTTGTTGGTAAACTATCAAATTCAGGAGACATTTTCGACTAGAATTTTGGAGCAAACACTAGGGCTGGGCAATGTAATGATATTATATCGATATTGTTATTTGAGGCTCCTCTGGGATTTGAGGTATCATAATATCGTGACATGGCTTAAGTGTGGTCTTTTCTTGGTTTTAAAGGCCGCATTACACTAAAGGGATGCACTCTCTGGACTTATCAGACTCTCCTTGTATATCAAAAAAATCTTATGTAAATATCTTATAAAAGCCCAGTTGTCATCCCTACAGTATCATTGCAGTATCTATACCGCAGTGTCCTATTAAAATAATTGTGATATTTTTGTTTTGTGACCATATTGCCCAGCTCTAGTAGACATCTTTTAAAAAGTGTCATGCAGGGTAGACAGTTACAGCAAATAATTACATGATGTGACACCAAACTATGGCTCTTGGCACTTTTGATCTGCACCAGAAGTTTGATTTCATGCTCTTTGGAAACAATGTGCTGATACCCCAGGATGCATGCTAGGTTAAAAAGTTCAGAAAAGATGTGATCCGCTGCTCTACAGCAGTGAAATGTATCAAAATAAACGAAAGGATACTTTGTGGTGTACGTCATCCAGAGGAATAAATTGCCCATAGATATTCTGTGGTTGTTGATGCCCTTAATTTCGCAATGATATATTTAGAGTAAATCCTACATGGGTCAGAGCTTAAGCGCTGTAGTGCTGCAGTTATAATCCCATCATCACAAGGACAAAATTGTCAATATTTGTGGATATATACGGATTTTGATATCAAGCTGGTGTGTAGAGAGTGGCCACTTGTGCTCTAGTGTTGTTGGACTGTTTGGCTTCCCGACGGTGCCAATATTTCCCTGTCAGGTGTACCCACTGTGGTGCATGTACAGCTCTGTGGCTTCAGGATGTGTAGAGCAGGAGATGTGAATGACTCTGATAAGAGCAGCCTCTGGCATGGCGTCCTCTCTCTCTGCTACCATCTGTCCCAGATTCCACAATGGGAAAGTGTCGCGGTCGAGGGATCGGAACTAATTCAACCTTAAGGGGGAGGGAACAATCCAGGGCAGCGAGAGATGGAAGTATTGTGGGGTTTGTCTTCTAAAATATTACAGCATAAGAGCACCCAGCAGCTATTCTTTTTTTAAAAAAATCAAAATCCAAAGCTTAGTCTCTGTGTCTCAGATAAAGGAAATATTATGAGGCACTGCTTTATATAAACACTGTGATGTCTACAAATGCTGATATTTATTTCAGTATCTTGGTATTTAAAGAAATTGACCATCCATCATCTTTCCAACAGTAAACAAAGTCATAACCACTACATCACAGCAGCAAGGCTAACAGGGGCTACTCTGCCATCACTATAACTTCACTGGAAGGGGAAAAGTTTCATGAGTGGCTCTGGTTAACCTTCCATGTGTTGAGGCTCAGTTTGCCCCATCCACCGTTCCCAACTCCTAATCCTCTGATTTCAGAGGATTATATCGGTCAGCCTCTTTGCTGATATAACGGGCAGTAAGAGGATCATTGCTTTGGTTTTTCCAGAGGCTACTGCCCATAACCAAGGGGCTTTCTCTCCACCAAACAGGGCTGATCAACCCCTGAGTGGGACACTGACTCTGAAGAGTTTGTGTACAAGTGTGTATACAAAGTACAAAGTGTATTTGCCAGATAAAAACAGGTTATGCAGTTGCTCTTTGACCTTTGACCTTGCACAGACAGAGTAGGCTTACCTAGTGGTAACCAAGACATTTGTGTCATATATACAAAAAATGGAACAGAGATATTAGGTAGGAAAAAGCAGCGCAATGCTACCATTTGTTAAGGTTTTGAAATACAAATGCAAAAATGCATCTCTGCAAAACAAGGCACAGCCATGCAGCCGGCAAACAAAGTGTTGCCTGTAGGAACATCATGTCACCATCCCCACACACAGGATGCATCATGCCTCATATGCTTAAAGAGATGTTATGGAATCACAACTTAATTTGCTCTATTTTTTTTTTTTTTTTTTCAGTATTAATTGTTCGCTTGCAGTTATGGAAAAACAGTACAGTCAGTGCTCCCCGTATTAGGACTCCATAAAGATTGTATTATTTATTTTTAA
>OMLB01017537.1:23651-34941 GCA_900302555.1 Myripristis jacobus
CCATCAAGATTTTTTTTTTTTTTTTTAAATTTTTTTTTAAATTACGATGTCGAAAGTAGCTGAAAATGTTCAGGGTTTTGATATAAATTATTTAACCGCAAATTTGTTAAATCGTCATACCTGATAATTGTGATATCTACTAAAAAAAAAATCCTGATGATCCTGATCATTTCAGCCATAATCTTGCAGCCCTGTCTCTTACAATCACATGGACCCACAGTTATTGTCTGAAAATTCACGTGCACTTTTGAGTTGGAGGGGGTGGTGCTCTCCACCAGGGATCCATCTCTACCAGAGAGCTTGAGGAGGCTGCTTAATGAGACTATGGCCACTTCCTCTCTGCTGCTCTCGGTGCCTAACTCACTGGGTTGTTTTCTCCAACTTCCTCGCCATCACACACTCCAGTTAGAGGATGTGTGTCTAGTTCTCCCTGGGGGAGGGTTTGTCACTGATGCCAAGTTGCCGAAGTGCACTTGAGTGGAGCTGTGTGTGCCACTGGCTTTCCCCGCTCTCGCTGTCTCAGCCTACATTGAGCCCCCCCCCCCGTTTCTATCCCTTATTCATTTGCTTTGATTCTCCATCCATCCTTTGTTTGTAGATCCTACACCTACTCATAGAGATTCATATATCATACTGTCCCACCAAATGCAGGGTTAGGATAAATCCCATCTGAGCGACACAGGCAAACATACAGTTACAGAGTTAAAAATGTATTTTGGTGAGCTTTGATGTCTCTGGTTATTAGGTCCACTTATTTGTAACCACATTGCACAGTGAGTCATGTTGCCTGTATTTGACAATGTTCTAAAGGTCCAGTCATTCCCACAAAGAAGCCTCTTTAATTCAGACAAGATGACTCACAACAATTTCTGCCTATTGGCAGGTAATTGCTAGTGGTTGACCAATATGAGTTTTGCAGTGGTCAGTGCACAACGGCTGATGACCGATATATAATGCCAGTATCATGTTGTTTTTTTCATCTGATAAACACAATTTCTTAATAACAAGGGAGATACAAAATTGCTGATCCTAAATTCACATTTCTTTAACACTAATGTTATTAGTCTTGTCTCTCTTGTCTATAAGGCCTGTTTCTTTTTACCTAAGCAGATCTGTAGTCTGTCTGCAGTGCACTCATTTTAAATAAAGTGTATCAGCTAAGTAAATGTCCACAGGTAATCAAAATTAAACTTTGTTGAAAATAAAATCTTATGAATGAAAAATAAATGCTGTTAAGTGCTTTAGAATTTTGTTTATCAGCAGATAAGAGGGAGTACCAACATCAATCCACTTCAGCCACACTGACAGATGTGTCTGCATGCATTTTTTGTTTATTGTCCTTGTGAGTGTAGGTATCAACTGATGCCGATTATCTCAAAATGTCAGATTGCTATAGTGCTGCATGCATTTTTGCAGTGTGATTGCCTTTATTGGCTTACATTGAGAGGGTAGTCAACTTATCCAATATCTCCCATTCATTACTCACAGTGTGTCTGTGTGGTACTAAATTGTCATCTCCCAGCTACGTACTACTCTGATGTTGGGTTTCTGCTTCACATCATCACCTCTTCTCACCATCTTTCTTCTCTGTCCACCTTACCCGGATTCCTTGTGGCCTTGGTATAGTGCACCAGTCCCTCTCATGTGTCTCGGGCGTGTTTTACAGAAAGGATCCCCTTGGAAATATAGCAGATGTAGTTAAATTTCACAGTTCCTGCTTAACACAGCACAGTGTTCTCTCTGGGGTTCCCAGGCTACAGTTTTTAAACATCTGTTTGGTGGTCATTATGCTGAAAATTTCATTCTCCTGCACGTCTAAAACCCATGAGCTTCCACGAAGATAATTTGTTTAGCCTAGCATTATTCTCTGAAGGCATTTAGAGAAGGCAGAGTGGATGTCTTACCTGACTGAATGCTCTAATCAGAGTCCTTTCTTGTGTTGTTGCATGCATCATGGGAACATCTAAATTCTATTATCTTGCCCTGCTGATGGCTTTGCGTTTGCAGCTCTGGAGTTTGTTCTACATGGGACGATGCAGTGACCGACACTGCTGCTTTTACAGTCTTGAATTCCCTGCTCAGTATTAGAGTCAAGTCACCATTAATGTCACAGTATAATTATATCTGGAGCTTTGCTGTTGAGGAAAAAGAGCTTGAATCTCAGTGTTAAAGTGTTTTACCACTGTTTGAACCTCTGGCTGCCAAAATCAACGACATTTTCTACATCATTCAGATGCATTTTTCCAGACAGGTTCTTTACATAAATTGTTTCCCTATTTTGTTTTTGCCTTTTATTCTTGCATAACATTTATATTTTTTATATAACCTTTTTTGTGCCAGATACATTTGTTGCCTCCCTAAATAGCTTGCAATTATGATTTTAAAGGTTCTTTGTAACACTATGGTGAAAACTTCAATTATTATAATAATAAATCTGCACTTCCTGATAATGTGAGTCACAAAGGCACAACACATGTTTCCACAATTAAGTTCCCAAGGCTGCATTTTGGATCTTAGCCATTAGTGATAAAACTTGAACTATTCACCCCCTTGGTATTTACTTAGCGATACTTACTATAGCTGTCTTGGCTGGAGGCAGACTCTCATATCCTTTTTGAAAGTGTATCATTATAGCTTCTCCCATAGGACAAAATGCCTGCCTGTGCCCTGGTTTGAATCCGAGAATTTTATATTGCACAATTTACATAAAATGAATATAAGTCATGAATTTGTCAGTTTATCCTACATACCATGTAGATTCATATAACAACATACAACCACTGTTTTTAACCACACCCCACATTTTATACTTATTTTTTCTCTCTCAAGAAAAGCAAAACTACATAAGCAAGTTGATTCAGAATTTCAAACATGCTCATCTGAGTCTGATGAGCATTTTTAGCTGTACCATGTAATAAGAAGCTCAAAAGTTTAAAGCCAGGCCTAACTGTCTCTTATGCCACCTGCTTCTCACAAATGTCACTGATGAACATTTTCACAGCAAACACAACTGATTTATTGTAGGTTACATGACAGGGCTGCTTTATCCATCCTCTTCTTCTTGGTTATTTTGATTTACCTTCAGTTTTGCTAATCTGGCTTTATCATTCTTTGTTGTAGTATGTCACATTCATCAATTGAACATGGTCAAAAAACAAAGAAGGACCCAGCACATACCCCAGTGGCCTTACAACAGCTGGCTAAAACAATCCATTCTATGCATCACAGTTTTATTTTGTTCAATTTAAAATGGATTCTGTGAAATACAGAATAAGGATGTTTATTTTTTTAGCTTCTGCCCTGTCATGTTGTTTAGCTCAGCTGTAACCCCTTTGACCAAACTTGCTCTCTCAATGGGCTCTGTTTTGACACTTTATTCAATTTTCAATAAAAGAACACTATTTATTCGATTTATTTGTCTTGTGATTTGATTGGAACTCAGCAAACTTATTGTGCCCACCTGACTTGCTACGACATAGATGTTCCTGAATAGTGATAAATTGAGAATCATCTTTAAATTGAATCACGAATCCCAAGAATTGAAAATGAATCAAATTATGAGAGTTCAAACTTTCATAATTTGATAACTGCAAGGGCTGATAGTTCAAACTATCAGGGTGCAAATCCGATGAAGCTCAGTTGCATGCAGTTGTATGGAAAAAGTTTCACATGTTATATCTGCCTCAGCCATTCTGCTGGAAATTTGTAGGAACCAGTGGATTATGAATTTAGCCATTGAGTATTCCAAAACTATTGTCAATTTTGATTAAAATCATTTAAATGAGTACAATGGAGTGCTTAAAGAATTTGACCTTGTCACCCTGTGCTGAAGCATTACAAGACACACTACAAGGTGCAGGACAAAGCATAGCACAATACAGTGCATAGAAGGTCTTCAATATGACAATGCCCTTATCCAATTCTGTGATGTATGTGTGTGTGTGTGTGTGTGTAGGTGGGGAATCAACGTGTGGAGCTCACACTTTCAGAGCTGCAGGAGATGGCCACAAGACAGCAGCAGCAAATAGAGGCCCAGCAGCAGATGCTTGTTGCAAAGGTAACATCCTTTCATCACTACTTTATCTGACACAGTAATTCATTCCAGTGTATATGACAGTGGCTTTCCCTCACTTGGCACTTCATCTGCTACTTGCTTTTAAAAAGAGCATGATGTAATCGACTAAGTTATGTCGAGCTATGTTGATTTTGCTGCTGAATGTCCAGCAACAGTGTTGCTTAGGCATTGGACCATTAAGATTTATCTTTGTCGTTGGAGCAGCAGGGGCAGTTGACAAGAAATCTTTTTGTAATCAGTCACTCTGAATGCTTGTGGTGGGCTCAACAGCCCACTTGTAGACCCTCGGATGTGTTGACATTTTTTTGTCTTTGCTGCGGTGTCTCAAAAGTAGGCCCACTTGAAGCCCTGCAGTCATTCGGAACCCTGGGCTTGTCATTTCCTATTTTAAGAACTAAACTGGAGCAGTGCTCAGTTGGATAGAGAAATGAAGTCATCTGACCCTTTCCTCAGCCCTCAGTCACGGCCGTGACACAGCACAGTACATTTCCTGCAGTACATAAAAAGATTTAGTTTTAGGGTTCGTCACCCAGGTGGATTTGTGTAATAGTTCATTTTGATCCAGCTCTAGCCAGCATGGTGCGTCTCTGGTATTGCCTTTCTGCACTGTCCTCACAGTTTGCCTTGATCATACAAGGACCATACAAGTGATTTTTAATGTTTTGCTTGTTTACTACAATTTACCCATATTTTACAATGCAAAAAACATTGCACACAAATCATGCAGGTTACTAATAATTGCACAACATACAATCAAAATCTCTCCATTTTCAAATTTGTCAACCATGCATCCTTTTCAGTGCTATCCTCAATAAACCTCTGTCTCGACCTTGCAGGAGCAGCGTTTGCGTTACCTGAAGCAGCAGGAGCGGCGGCAGCAGCAGTCTGTTTCTGAGAGCGAGAAGCTTCAGAGGCTGAAGGAACGCGTGGAGAGCCAGGAGGCAAAGCTAAAGAAGATCCGGGCCATGAGAGGCCAGGTGGACTACAGCAAGGTCATCAATGGTAACCTGTGTATGTATACATGTCCAGCATTTCTTTGTAGTCAAACTTTGTTTTTTATAAAACATACATATCCTCATGTATGTTCATCAACCGTACCTGTCCTGTTGAGAAGTGACGTTCTGGCTTAGTTTCATTTTGACAACTTTGTCCAGTAAGCCAAGAAGCAGTGCTACACCTTTGCATCTGCAGTGTTGGAAATTAGTCAGGAAAAAGCAGAGCAGTACAAAGGATTATTGGGATAAAACTGAAATTTATAATATAATGTCTGAATTTCAATTAAAGAGCTATCATTTATGTGATGAGGTTTGAAAAACTGCTCTTAACGCACATTATAGGCTCACAACTATACACACTCATGCATAGAAAAGTAAACACTGGCAAATGAGTAAATACTCCTACAAAAACTCCATACATATATGTGAACATTAGGAAGCCTCCTCGTTTATTTGAGGTTGACATAATCTCATGGAGATTTCATTTCTGCTTTTGAGGAAGATTCTGTAACTTTAGTGACCCATTATTTACTACTTGTAAAGATGGTACCAACAGTGTTGAAGATGAAGAATTTTAATACTATGAATGTGGAGAGCAATATTTTTCTGCAGTATCATTGACAAGGTTGTGTCCAGTTAATCTGTTTTCTAACCTGTAAAAGCAGTGAACCTGCAGCTGGATTATGCACAAGCTGATCTGAATGTTTGCTGTCCTCCTGTACAGCGGCAGAGATAGAGCAGGTGAGCAGCCTGTTCCAGGAGAAGCAGTCTGAGTTGCAGGCAGCAGTGCTGCGGGTGGAGCAGCTCAGCCTGCAGCTGGAGGATCTGAGGCGGGGCAAGCTCAACGGCATACAGGCTGCCTTGGGCGGCCAAGTCACTGGCACTGCTGCCCTGGAACTTCGCAAACTCTACCAGGAGCTTCAGGTACTGAATACAGCATGTCTGCCATCATAAAAATTGTGATACAAGTCGTAATGACTGTTATCTTGATTTCAGATACTTCATATATTTTTATTTGCTGGAAATCAGCTCTTGTATGACTCAAGGAACCCAGCCAGTCAGATTCATGAGACATGGATTTTGCTATGAAACATAATTTATGTCTTATATGGTGATTATACGTCCTAGTTGTCAAGATTGCTTTATTCATTACATCACAAATACAGTCACGGAAATTCAGTATGTAGATATGGAATAGTCATAGAAAAGTTTTGGAATTTAATTTGTAAGTAAGCATAGAAACCTGTGAAAAGTAAAACTAATGGTGGATGTCAAGTTTTGTTTTTGTAATACGTTTTTATAGCAAGCTACTCAGAACCATAGGAATATTTATATTGATATGTCTGTGCACGTTTGTGTGTCCATTTAACCCCAGATCCGAAACAAGCTGAACCAGGAGCAAAACAGCAAGCTGCAGCAACAGAAGGAGCTGCTCAACAAGCGGAACATGGAGGTGACACTCATGGACAAGCGCATCAGCGAGCTGCGGGAGCGCCTCTACAAGAAAAAAGCTGAGGCACGTCAAAAAGAGAACCTCCCAGTAAGGCTAGGAGCGCTCAGTATGCCACCTAATACACATTTTCTTTGCTGATTTATTTATTTATTTATTTATTTTTAAATGACCACAATAGTAATCTGTCCAGCATGGCAGATCAGGTGATAGTGCTCACCCTGTTGTTCATGTTGATCGCTGTCATTGTGGGCTGATGATTAGGAAAGGATTTTTAATGGCATCTCTGTTTAGAGTTCACATATGACATATTTCACTCCAAAGCAACATATTCACTGTTTGTGGAAGAAAATCCAGACAATCTACCTAATGTTTTTTTGGAACGAAATTGGAAGTCTTTGTACAATAGTATGGAAATTAGAAGGGAATTCTCAACTAACCTGTACATCTGACTATCACCATGTACAAATTCCTTTTATTTGAAATAGGTTATAGGAGACAGCAGTGTGTATTCACTGAACTAGCTGAGAACAGGACGAGAATAATATGTATACAGATGATTTTCCCTTCTTTAACACTGGAAAATTCATTTAACATTTGAAGCGTTCCTGTCTCTCTACCCGTATAGTTAAACAGAGCCAATGGGCCTCCTTCTCCCCAGCAAGCTCCTGGGACTCTTGGTCGAGTGGCTGCAGTTGGGCCTTATATCCAGGTCCCTGTGCCAAGCAGACAGGAAGGGGGCTTCTCCGTACCACCAGATCCTCTGAAGCCTCAGACACTGGGTGTCAATACCCAGGCCAACCATGGCCGCTCCAAATCAGGTTGGTCAAAGTCTAGTTTCTGGACATCTACAAAAAGTTAGCTGCGTTCATGGACAGATACAGAAAGAATCAACAAAATACAGCAAAAAGTAATATATCATTTAGTGGGCTCAGGCAAATGATAGAATAATATGTCTTCTTGCAACTTTCCTTTTTTAAGACAATTAGGAAGTTCTCTTTTCTTAGTGATTTTCCTTACCAACATAGTAGGAGGCAAAGTAGAAGAAAAGCAGGTGAAGAGCAACATGGATACATGTAGTTACACATTTAACACCATCCTGCATGATGTGACTGAAATTCCCCCTGGTCCCAGCTATTGATCTGTTTCCCTCCTACCTGACTTTTCTCTTCATTTTATTCTCTGCCTTGACTTGAATTCTGTACTTCTTTTTCCCTTTAACCTCGCTCTCTTCCTGTGTACTCTGTTGTGGCTGTGTACTCTCTTCCTGTGTACTCTGTTGTGGCTCCCTCCCTTTCTTTCCTCTTCCATCATGTGTCTCTGGTGTCCTCTCTCCGTAATGTCTTTGTTTCACTGGTGGGGGGGTCAATGCTGCCTGGGGCAGACGGTGTGCGAAAGCCTCCCGGCCCATGGAAGGTGTCTGATTTAGACATCGTGGTGGACCCGGTACCCCCGTCCCTCCCAGAGTCACACCCAGGCTCTGGAGCCTCCACTGGCTCTGATGGCACGTCCCGTGAGTGCACAGGTTACATAAGCAGAGGAACGGCACATTCTGAACCTTGTCTCTAAAGAAGCGCACAGGATCCTCAGCATGCTGTGAAAGATTTGACCTTACACTGTAGCTCTTTCAGAAAACAGGGATAGACATTTTCTCAGATGAGTCTTAATCAACTACTTGTTGGTGCAATTGGCCAGGAATTTAAGATTGCCAAGAATGGGCAATTTCAGATTACACCATGAGCCTCCAACACCAGCTTCACCCCACTGATGTTTTTATTTTCCTCAAGAGTTCGTTTTGAAAGATGATTTGAAGATGATGAAGATGATTTGCCACACCAGACCCGGTTACAGACAAAATTTGGTTGGACAACTGATGCAAGATGCAGTTCTGTGCCTAATTAAATTAAATTGAACAATTGCTTGAATGGTGGAAGCATTTTTGTTTGGCATCTCTTGGCGCTCCTGACATATGTGACTGTGCAGTGTGTATCCAGACCTGAACTGGCAAGAGTCTATATTGGCATTTCATTTGGAGGCTTTCTTATGTAAAATGGATATTGGCATCAAACTAGTAGACCACTATCCTTGAACACAAAAATTAACTCTCTTAACTTAAAGTGGTAGTTCAGGTTCTTACCCATACATTGTAGTGCCATGCCCATACATTTGCTGCTTCATACGAGTGTACTAGAATGTCCAAACTTAACCTGTCAGCTCCTTCCCTGTTGTGACGAGCACTTCCCCAGGAGTGGATCTGGCCCAGCAAACAACACAGTTTCAAGTGGTG
The DNA here is from genome assembly GCA_900302555.1 of Myripristis jacobus. Classification (NCBI taxonomy): domain Eukaryota; kingdom Metazoa; phylum Chordata; class Actinopteri; order Holocentriformes; family Holocentridae; genus Myripristis; species Myripristis jacobus. The sequence continues at coordinate 32,459 of OMLB01017537.1, forward strand.
ACCCAAAGCTGAGGATGCACATTAACATTCATTATTGATTCATTATCAGTGATGTTTTCCAGCCCCCTTTCTCGCGAACTGGTGGCACTATTTTGATGCAATATCATTAGTATGGAGTAGCAAATACCACTATATGGGTAAGAACCCAAACTATCACTTCAAGTCTAGCAGACAGAATGCTTCTTTTGAAGAAAAAACACAAAGCACTGCTGGTCCTGTGTGTGCACATCTATATGTGCACATGTGTACACTATTGAGAAGGTTCAGTGAGCTGAGTGCCCCCATTAAATTTACCCATGCAAAGCAGTCCAGTATATTTGGGCTTTTGGCTAGTCCCATAACATCCCCAGCCTGCTTAACCTCATACTTCATGCCACGTTCTCACAGCGAGCAAATGAATCACTTTCATTTGTCTTACATCTCACATGCACAAGCAGTTGGCCTTGTACATGTTAAAGTGCCAGTTTGCTTTGCAGTTGTCACTCCTAGCAATCTGTGATTACTCAGGTTAAGTGTGTCACAAACTTCAGGTCTACTTCCATTATAATTAATTTTAAGTAGTATATGTGTCTTGGACTGTTGCTAGTAGTGTATTAGCTGGTGAAGATGATGATACTTATTCTTTATATACATTAATGTGCCTTTGACATTTAACCAAAATCTCTAAAAACTGCAAAATAAGCCTGAAGTAAAGAATTGAAGCTTTGCCAAGTTTTTCAAAAGCACAAAATTGAGCAACACAGTTTGTGTGTTGGCAAATTTACATCAAAACAGTGACCACAGGGATCAGATGTCATGTTGGGAAATGTTGGGTCTGAAATACTGTAATTGCTACCTAATGTTGTTTGTCTGTAACAAGTGGTTGGCTGTTCTTACAGCCTTAAAGCCAGTGTGCTTAGAGGAATTGCTATCAACATGTACAACATCCATTTTTGTTGTTAGGGCCCGAGCACTGTCCCAGTGCGAAGCCCTATTGTTGTCTTTCTTTTTCGTCTTCTTTCTTTCACCCTATCCTTACTGTCCAGTAGTGCATTTTTTGTCTTAAAAGTAATTTTGGCTGTTTTTAAGAAACACATTTTTATCTTTGATGACTTTGGAATGGAGACGAGCAGGACTGACAGTGGTAGTTCTCATTTTGTTTCCATGAGTCCTCTTTTAGCTACTTACTCTTAATAAAACTAAAACACTAGATGACTAAATATTAGCACAGTTACAGTAAAATAGTCTATCGGCTTCATTCATTTCCCATCACAATCATTAAAGCGAAGGCTCAGGATTTTTATCCTATTGATCAAAAACCCTCTTGGAGCACTAGAGTCTTCAAGCTGCTGTTTTTAAGAAATTGGCATTCAGACGAATAAGGAATGCGCTTAAGCTATTTACAGTGGATTCATTTTTATGTCCAAAATGTGCATACTGTCATGAAGGATTGTGTAAACTGCAACGTTAGCAGGTTTATGAAATTTCTGAATATTGCAAATCTTGTAAATCTAGTTTGCAGGAATTTCTGCAGAAATTGGTTTAGGCTAGCATTCCTAGTATATGTCAATGTGGCAAATGTTTTTTCTGGAAAGCCAATAGGGTACAGCTGCCAAATCCATTCAAAAAGCCCTTAAGAAAGGTTTTTAATGGCTAAAAGTGGTGTCTGGTTAATGGGATACGCTTATTAAAATCCTGAACCCTTCATTTAATATAAGTTCCAGGTCAAAATGGTAAATGTGTTAAATGTTACACATAGTGATGTTCTTGAAAGATAATGCACTTTTTTCACGTCATGTGGTTAATCAGATAGAATTTAAATACTGAAAAGAAAGAAAATACAATTCAGACCTTGCTGTGATGGACATATTATTCCTGTCCTGTGACTTCTTATTTAGACCTCCTCTTCTCATATCACTTCCATCACTAGAAATGATCTTTTTCCTTTAGTCAGCTCACTTATTGTCCCCCAATCATGTTTCTGTCCTAGCTAATGAATCTGGTTGGCCTGCTGTAAGCAAGAACAACACATCCCTCAAGCCCCCAGATAGAAGGGACCCGGGAACTGATGCCCAGGGCAAGAGCCCTCCCTCAGGCTCCCCTGTTGCTCCAAGTGTAGACAAGGTTAGTTCTCTTCCTCCAATATACATAATTAAGTGTTGTTTGTTTATTTTGATGGCCATTTATCTACTGGTAAAATGCAATGCCTTTTGAAGAACATGATTGCTTAATTTATTACACTTGGTTTTATGAATGTTCCCACATGTGGAATTGCTTCAAGTCATTCCCTTTGATATGGTTCAAGGCTGCTTCCTTAAAATGGGCTGTCAAAATGGTGCCATGAGAACATATAATGTAAGGGCAAGGATTCACCTGCCTTTGTTTGAAACTTTTGTTTTCCCACCTTTCTGTATACCAAACTGGTTTTAATTGTGTATGTTGTGTGTGTCTTCCTGCTACATCAAAGGTGCTTGACTCCAAGTTGGCCGTCTCCCCTGCCATAT